>JARJCX010000517.1:0-58007 GCA_029282285.1 Mycena rebaudengoi
CCAGCGCGGGCAACGGAACGAAAAAACACGCACCGAACACTAGACTGAGCTCTGCGCTCGCGGCGGGGCTCAACGTCCTACCGTGCAGGCAAGCTGTTTCGGGCGAGGTGGATTAGTTTTGGAGCGGGAGAGTGTGTGTTGGAAGAGTTGGATTGGGGGAGAAGGGGAGAACGGAGGGAGAATGCTGGCAGGGCAAGTTTGGCGCCGGTCCTGACCCGTGTTGAGTCGAAGGGACGAGGTGGATCCGCGCTGGAGTTAGAGGCGCTGGCAGGGCGTGAACTTCAGCATAAAGGAGAATCGAGGAGGATGAGAGCTGGGGGTGACGACAATACAAAATACAACGAGGAGAGACGAGAAACGAGAAAGGAGGAGCAGAAGGAGCATCGTCTCTGGTCGAAGAGTAGTAGATGCACGCCGGTTTCCAGGTGGAGGATGCGCGGGAGTTCGCAACTCGAATGGACGCCAGGCTTCTGCCATCGCTTCCCACAAAAAAACACCCTTCGAAGCTGAAGGTCAGTGCGTGCGCGCGGATTTTATTAGGATGCGGCAACGTAATAAAATAAAGGAGCGTGCGCGCGAGGGTAGGTAGTTAGGTAGTATTACAGGGAATATGCAGCGCAAGTTACGATGTGATCGTAGGGGACGCGGAGAACAAATAATGAACTGGATGGAAGGAAGGCAAGAAAGGAAAGAAACGAAATGGAAAGGAAGAGAAAACGGTGGATTGAAGAAGGGATAATAAGTATGCACCGGGAGTGATATGTGGCCCTTTATATGTCGGTGGCGCAAAGAACCCAAGAAGGGGCAGTTACGCGGGCGTCCTATGGGGAGACGATGCAAGTGAGTTACTTATGTAATTGAACGTATGAAGGGACTTCAAGGGAGGAATATAAAGGGAAACTGCCCAGGGAAGAAATGGGGGTACCTAAAAGCGTTCACTCCACGGACCGCGCGTTATCCCTGCCACACTTCTCGCACTTCGAATTCGGGTTCCATTCAACAGGATGTAGAGCGGTGGATTAGTCGCCCTCTTGCGTCGGGTTAGGAGATCCACAGAACCCGGTGACGCTAGTGCATGGCAGACGAGCTTCCTCAGAAGGAAGGGAGGAAACGAAGGTCAGCGGGAGCTGGGTATTTCACAGGGGGCATTAGTCAGTGCACTAAGAATCTTAGTGCCTCAAATGCACGTACTTACAGCATGTGCTCTGATGTATCACGTAATCAACTTGACACTTGGCCGGGACCGCGGCTAACTTTTAGCATAATACTTTTAACAGTCTTATCCCACCGGTCCGAGGGAGAGTCATTCCGTGGATCGCAATATAGCTTTCAGCGGCACAAGACGGAAACTTGCAGGTTGAATTAGAACCCTGAAATTGTACCCAAAGCTTCAAGGCAATTTTAGAGTCCGCATTAATGTTTGCGGACTTGACGGCTTCAGAGTTCAATCGGTTTTTATTTCAATAGTGGGTCCCAAATGGGGAAAAAGGCGAAAAAGAACTCAAAAAGGGAAAGAAAAAGAGAGACTATGTGAACCTACTAGGTGACCTATGCACCTGAGTTCAACGAGCGAGAACATTTAATCACATTGGACTGGAGCTCAAAGGTAAAAACAATTATATTATGACAACTACGAGCTATATACCATGGGGTGCGGCGCCACGCGCGGTAGAACCATGAAAACGAGTGAAAATGGCAGATAACTGGCAGATAACGACACACCTAATCCAATCATAAACCGTTCAATCTCCGCTTCAGGCACCGACACACAACTGCAAACAGTTCTTTATTCTCCACTTTCGCGTCCACAGGCTTTTTTTTTGACACACAAAAACAGCGAAAAGGAGCAGGCGATTCGACTGGGGTGTACAGAGTATATCATACTATATATGACTGTGGCTTGTGTTCAGTGTCTCACGATGCACGGCCACTCGCTGCCTCGCCCGCCTCGCCCGCCTCGCCCTATGCCGCTCAGCCTCCTCTCCGCCCCGCCGCCATGCCCTCAGCGCTCAGCCCGCCTCCACACAAGTGCACCCCGCCCACCGCCGCAAACCGCCCCAGCTGCCTGCGCGCTGCATGGCGTAGCAGCCCAGTAAGCACCGCATTTCGCCCTCGACGCCCCGCTGACTTGCCCCGTAGGCTCTACCACCGCCGCTGTCTTTTCGCAGCGCATATTCCATGCAGTGGACGTCGTTAGCAGCACGACGAGCAGCCGTGCCGCGTCCTCGCGGATGCACAGCTGCCGCGCGCATTTTTTTTTTACAGCGCAGACCCGATGCCCGCATGTACATCGCATCAGCGAGGCGCTTGCGCGGCGGGCTCGTGTGCGGTCTTTGCGGCAGGACGGGTCCGCGGATGTGCCTAGCAGCACGACCAACAGCCGCGCGGCATCACATCCCCGAGGCGCTGGCGCTAGCATCTACACCACGCTGGGCGCCGCGCACGCATTGAGGACCCGTCGATATGTGTTGACGTCGCGTAGTATGTCTAAAATAAAATAATGAGAAGCAGAGTGTGAAATTGAAGAAGAGACTTACCATGTGCGAAGGCTTGCTCCCCGGACGTTCACAGCCCGATGTGAGGGCGGCGCTATGCGCCGCGCGCGCGAGAACAGCAGGCTTGGTCCTCGGACATTGATATATAGAGTTAATGGTCGGCGCTACGAGCCGCCGACGCGTCGAGTGAGCGTGTATATGTCTTGGTAATGTATGGGTGTGGCTAAAATAAAAGAGTCAGTGGTATCAGACGCGACGCGACGCGCCGCGCCGCGTGCAAACACGCCAAAAACATGTGGTTTCCTCAAGGCAAATCAAAACTCCCACACCTGTCAATTCTCGCGTGGCTACATAGGCAGCTCTGAGCTGGTGCACCAAAGGCACTACAATTCGTACTGCGGTGACTAATGCCCCCAGTGTTTATCGCTCTCGTCTCATTTGCGATGCAGCGCGGCTGCCACAGAAGTACTCCGAAGATTGGCGAGTTCTGTAGGAGACAGTCTTCAAAAACCAGAGGCTGGCGCGTTGACGCTGGTCGATGAAGACTTCTGACTCAGAGACATGGATCACAAGAGTCAGGGCAAGTCCAGGGACGTTTGAGGAGGTTACACGAGAATATTACGCCAAAGTTAAGGAGATTCTGCGAGTGAAAGGCCGTGGTTGAGACTGCAAAGCGCCCAGAGTAAGTATCGGGAACAGAGTGGACGTTTGGGCGAGAGATGGTTGTCGTTTCATCAGCAAAATGTTTCGTGAGTGGCGAGCATGGCGAGCGTGGCGAGCGTGGCGGGTGTGGCTGTGGCTGTACGCCAGACGGCCAGAATTTTGTAGCAAGCCATTTTTGGCTGGTCTGCCATAAAATATCGAGAACACTGGCGGAAGTGAAACTTCGCACATATACCTTCAGAATCTTAAATTTCTGTAGAGCAATTGACTATCATAGCCTTGGTTGAAGCGCAGCTGTCCACGATGACGGTATGGTGGCTCGCGCTGGTGAATTTTCACCAAGTCTTTCAAACTCCGCTATTCGGATCACTGGGATACTCGCATCGCATGACATTGACATATGGTTGATGTGCCAGCGCGAAGCCTCTTCTTCTCCCCACTGTTCTGTGCTTCGCTCAAATAGCTCAAGAACGTCTTCAAGAGGCACAAGAAAGCCCAAGCCTACCCCAAACCTGCCTCAAGCCTACTGCAAGTCTTCATCAAGTCTTTGTCATGCCTTCAAGCCACCCAAAAAACAACCTCAAGCAACGCACTTTCAAGGCAAACATTGTCCTTGGGTCTCCTGCACTTCCTTTCTCCCACTCAGCCTCGCCTGTTGCCTTGAATTTCCCTGCTGTGCCGCACAACCCGCTGCTGCTGAGCCCACCCATCAACGCCTGGAAGGCCGCGCACTGCTTGCCCAGACTGCCTTCGTCCTCGAGGACGCCGACCCACATGCACACGACCTGCGCCTGCGCCGCGCCACACCACCGCCTTTGGCTATGCCACGTCGCAGAGGAGGGCATGACCATGCGCGGGGCGAGCTCGTCCGCCCACCGCCGCCGTTACGTGCGTTTTCCTGCTGTTTCCTTGTCTACCCACTCGCACTGACTCATACCTCATGTCCCTGATCCAGCCCTCCACATTCTGGCACCGCGTGCACTGCTCCGGCGCCACCACCGCCTCGCACCTCATCCGCTGCCGCCCTGCCGTTCGACGCGCCGCTGTGTGTGGAGAGCCGCATTGTGGGTGGGCCGCGCCATGGGTCGTAGAGATTCCGCAGGTGTTTGTGGCTGCGGGGATGGCGAGCTGCAGGATGCGGGGGCTGTGAAGAGGTCGTGGTCCTGCGATGTTGGGAGGAGGCAGCAAGGACGGCTTTATTTGATCAACCTTACCACGTATATACCTTGAATACATACATAGCTTATGAATTCATCTGGTTATTCGCCTCATTCTAGTACTGGAGCAGATTATAGAGAGTGTTCATAAGTATAGAATGGGGGAAATAATCTGGGGATATCATTGTTTATGGCATGTTTATGGACGCCATAATCAATAATAGATCTACGCAGGTCATTATGGCGCCATAACATTTTCTGGAGATGTAGCGAGCATGGCGGGCGTGGCGCCAGACGCGCCACACACCAGCCATACCGAAAACATTTTGCTGATGTTGGTTGTCGTTGTGGCAGTGTTCACGGATCAAAGTGCCACGTGCGTGCCGAAGCGCTCCTGTTTTTTTTTTTTTTTTTTTTTTTTTTGTGGAACGTTTGGAATACTACGATTCCAAGCATCAGGAAAAGCCCTTATGAGGCCTCTCGGATCACCCGAGCCGACATAGGTCGGTCCCTTCCGCCCGTTATAATTGGTGGCTTAAGGGATAGAAACCTTGCCGAAATAATATAGCTCCACGGGTCGAAAATGCATTAACGCACGAACGGCAAATGCCGAACAGTGTGGGACTCGACCGAAGTCACTACCCACTAAAAACGCCCTAAAACGGTTACTGCTTGGTTCGAACCCTCGTCACTGAGGCCAAGCGATCTTCGGATTACCCAAAGATCAGGACGCGTGTTACACCGCTCACCCACGCGGTCCCGAAGCGCTCCTGTTCTTCTTGCCACCACCAAGGAAGTTAAACCAGCTCATCTGACATGCTCCCGGGGCAACAGGCGCCGACGTTAGATGACACCGTCATTCCCGTCCACTGCTCTCGAGATCTTCCTTGCACGGCCACGAATTCTCAATGAATTCCACCTAGAATTCGACGCCCTTTCGTGTCTCTTTTCAAACCTCGCTATCCTAGTCTCTGCCATCCCGCTTCTCCTTCCTCTCTCGAAATCTTTCACGCTCACTCGTCAACTTCAACCCACCAACCGCGATACGTTTCGCTGTCTTCCTCCTCGCTCCCGCCGGCGCCCTCACCCCGTCCTCACCTGAAATAGACCTTCATCGAAAGTCGGAGATTCGGGATCATTCCACCACTTTCAAGTTCTCGACTCATACCAATCGAGTTACTTTCAAACGTGAGTCGTACCAGCTGCCGGCTTCTTCGGGGCCGCTTCGTCAACGTGAAGAA
Source organism: Mycena rebaudengoi (assembly GCA_029282285.1). Classification (NCBI taxonomy): domain Eukaryota; kingdom Fungi; phylum Basidiomycota; class Agaricomycetes; order Agaricales; family Mycenaceae; genus Mycena; species Mycena rebaudengoi. The sequence goes on from JARJCX010000517.1 coordinate 5,557, forward strand.
ACAAGACCCTGTGGCCTGGCCGGGAATGCATCTGCCTAGTTTAAACGAATGTGAGTAACCATATGATTCGCGCGGAAGGACCCGTTTCGATCCCGCGCGGGGTATTCATCCAGGTGAGCCCATCTTTTCCTTCATCTTCCACAAAGTGGCTTCTCACTCACGTCCGGGCAGGGGAATCCGCTGCCCACTCCAGCAGATGTCGACAAGTCAGCGTCCTTTGGCGCCTTTTAAGATTTCTTGACTCAGGGCTTTACCTCTTCACGCGCAAACAAGACCCTGTGGCACTTGGTTTGCATTCGCCAAATTTGAAGGCGTCGTGTTCTGAAAATTCACGCGGAAGGGTCCGGTTCGATTCCGAGCGCCAAGCGGCGGACGATAAACTGTTCGTGTCCAGCTGACGTTTATGGGACCGATGTTCTACCAGGCAACGTTGAGATCTTTTCGACCTCGCGTTGGCGGAGTCAATGCTGTCGTTCAACCTTGGCAGATAGAGATAAAACCGCGTGAGTGAGTACTCCATCCTCCGTACTTGCCATACTCACGCACTCGAACAATGCGCCCGCCAACCACTCGGCGGGGTCCCGAATCTGCGAGTCGAGTTTATCCAGTATCCATTCACTTTTGTTTCAGACTCGGTGAACTCCGATGGGGTCATACCGGATGAAATAACCCGCCGCCCACGAACTCATTCAACGAGGCAGCTTCTTTCAGAATTCCGCGGGGCATCTCAATTCAGCCGTTTTAAAAGTTCTTGACTCATCATAGCGTTTCATCCGCTCGACAAACAAGACCCCGTAACACTTGACATGCATCCGCCCAATTTGGAGGGACTGATGGGCTCAATTTACGCGGAAGGACTCGGTTCGATTCCGGGCGGGGTCTTTAGTAAAAAAAAACCGCCCCTTTTTTTCACTTTGCTTGGCTGTTCTACGCGGTGGTTCCTCGTTCCCAGGTTGGCCATTAGATACTTGAAAATTGGTCTTGAGTCAGTTGTTACTGACTACGCAACTCGGATTCTACGTGCGTGAAATAATTTCGTTTCTGGCTATACTGACCCATGCGACAGGAATAAGACCCTGTGGCATATGGCATGCATCCGCATAATTTTAGGTGACCGTAGCGAATTCACGCGGAAGACCCCGGCTCGATTCCGGGCGGGGTCTTACAGGGGTTTCCAGACACATTCTTTTCTTTTTGCGTGTCGGGTGTTAACCCACGTTCCAGGCAGTGACTGTTCAATACTGTTTGTTCCGGGGGTTCAAACTTCAGTTTCATCATGTAAGGTTTCCAGTACTGCAGCGCGGCCTCATTCATTGCTTTATTTGGTCGCAGACTTGGGAACCGAGTACCCTGCGGGTAACAAGACCCGGTGGGATCTAGGATGCCCCCGCCCAGTTTGGTGTGCGTCCTTGGTGCGTCCAGGTATGACTCACGCGGAAGGAGGCGGTTCGATTCCGGGCGGGGTCATGTCTGAGTCAACGACTCTTCTTTTTTCATTCACGCGGCAGGTTCGAGTTTCTCAGGTCAACTTTGAGGGGACTCCAAAGAACTCAAATCGTTGCTCAGCGTTGAGAGATACATCCGGGTCAGTACGCAATCTTACGCGCGTAAGGTTATTTCGTTTCCGACTTCATAACTCATGCATCTATGTCCCCGGGACAATTGCATATTACCGTCGAGAAACTGACGTGTCGGGACCTTCGCCACCGAGACGAATTAACGGTGTGGGGATCTGGCAGGAAATAACTCACCACCCACCGTTCAACAGATGTTACCATTCGGCGTCTAGGAATATTCCTCGGCTTGACTCTGAGTACGCTGGATTTTATTTTCCTGGGCGTCCGATTCAGAGGGGTTAACGGAAAACAGGTCCAAGACGGGATCGCCGGGAGTCGATCCCGGCTCTAGTCGTTCGTCTGGCGCTCCTCAATATTGGCCAACTTTGTGCGTCCTTACTTTTTCTCGTTTCTGCTTCGCACTCTTGTGAATCGCCGATCAAGAGAAAAATAATACCTAGTTCGAATACTTTGCACCTGCATGCCGACGCGACAAGCCTCGAAGCCGCTGCAACTTGGCAATACTGAAATGCACCGTGCTCGACCTCCGCCTTCATGCTGGCCTCTTGCCACCAGTAAGTGTGTTAGGTTTTATTTTCTTTGCGACGGAAAGAGGCATGCAGACGTGATTCAACTCTTATGGAAACAGAATGACCCCTGTGCACCTGGCATCTGCCGCATTTGACTCCAAGTGAGTGCTTTATATTGTTTTCGATACGGCCCTTGTTGAAACGCATTTAAGTATACGCACAGTGCCAGTGGGCCAAGACTGTTTCGGTGTTTTTCTTCGGTCGAGGTCCACAAAATGGTAGCGGGGAGCTCTCTGACAAGATTTCCTTTCCCCAGTCGCATAACTCAGTGCCACTGTCCTTCGACAAGAAGCACCGTAACAATGAAAGGCATCAGCGCGCCGTCCGCGGTATCTTCACCTGACATTATCCGGTGTGTTCATGCCTGGTTCATGCTCTACTTTCTCTTCAGCTAGTCATGATTCGTAAATTCTGTTCCCCGATCCGACGGCGACACGGGCGAATTCATTCGGTTGAGGGTTGCAAAAAAGAGGTTCGCCTTATATCAAACCCGACACTGATTTTGTATGTACACTGAACTGTGCACAATCGCACGATATGGTCCGCGATCCTACCCGGTTTCAGAAATTACGGAATGTAAATGAATTTCTCCGATAAGGTGGTGGAGATATGGTACGGATGCGCATGTATGGACGAGGTGCAACAAGGGACGTTGTAACAGACCACAATAGGAGAGACAAATGAGGAAAGAATGCAGGGAAAAGAATGGGAGGAGCATGAACTCAATTCAAGGGGAAATTCACGAAGGCTATGGAATAAGGAAAGGGTTTAGGATCTCGAATGGAACAAGCACTTGACAAAGAAGGTGACTACAAAAAACGAGCGTTATGGTACACCGCTACCACCCCCCGACTGAACTCGTCGACAAGGCTTTTTACCTCCGCTTCCCTCGCCCCCGTGAGTTTCAAATCGTCGAAGTAGTCCTCTAGGTGAAGCGTGGTGAGGCGCTTCTCAATGCTGTCCCAAAAGCGGAGCATGCGCATCAGCGTGTCCAAAAACTCCTCCATGGATACTACCTCCTCGTCTTTCGAGAGATGAACGACGATATCGAGACGGCGCAGGGTGAGACCCGCGACTACCGCACCGTCACAGAAGCCCTTCCCTTCCGCACCTACCCCAATGCGCACCGTTTGGATTCCGGGAAGGAACGCGAAAACGGTCTTCCACAGGTCGGCTGTGAGGATCGCCGAGGTAGCGTCAAAGTGTGTGATCGTATGCGTCGGAATCCCGTTGAACACCTTCTCCATGACCTCGCCGAGCGCGGCAATACTCGAGGGAACTGCGTGGATCGCAAACAGGGCATCGTTGTCGGGGGTTCGACTGGAGGTGGATGTGGTGGGGTACGTCACGGTCTGGAAGTAATTCCTGTCGTGCATATGGATGCACGAAATAAGTGCCAAGGTGGTAGCGATTGGTGCCGTTGGTGCGCGGAGATGGTTACTGATTGGGACGAGGATGTGACGGGTATCTTCGACGGTGCTAATATACCCTGGGTACAGCAGCAGTCGGGCGGAGGCCGGGAAGATGAGATGGTCGATCAAGTCCTCGCAAATCTCCAACATCTCCGAGAGGTGTAGGAGTTTCAGGTGCGGCAGCTCCACCCGCAAAGACGAATCGACGGATCCGTGTTGAACCATCGACTCCAGTTTCAATGTGCGCAGATCTGGCGAGGACTGGAGGAACCTGAGGAGGCTGGGGAGAGGAATAAGGTTCAAGGGAGATGCCGGCTTGGCCGACAGGCGGAGCGACCGAAGGGGAGGTAAGCATTCCCAAAGGGTATCAATATTAATACCCCTTAGTGAGAGATTACAGAGGCTCGGCATTCGTCCGAGTAAATTGGGAGGGAGATGAACAGCTAGCTCCGTGTGGTTGCCATCGTGGGCTGAAAAGCGCAACGAGCACAGGATGGGGAAATCGACGTCCTGCATCGTCTGGATAAAGTCCACTAGATCACTGGGGGTTCCACCGAGATCGAGTATCTTGATGCGGGTCGCACTGGCCAAGATTATGGGGGGATAGAATGAGTCCAATGGCTCGATGTAGAGTCTTACTGGGGCGACGCCAGTTCGAGAGAGCTGAGCAGCAAGACTTCGCTTCGAGTATGTGAGCCTCCGTACTGTTATTTCTTCCCAAAGACTTGGAAAAGCACCGATAATGCTGGACCAATGCCGGCAGACGAGCATTAGTCTGGCGAGTTCAGGAGGTGATCTCATGGAGAGAGCCGTGCCAGTTGTGAACGCCGCGAGGACTCGGACAAGAAGCTCATTCGGGAGTGCCGCGATTGGTGCAAGGGAATTGCGCTCCGTCTTGAGCAACGCCGCTTTTTTGGAAAGCTCTGCGAGCTCGCCGTCGATGGCGGCTCGTCTGGCTGATACTGAGGAGTTGACGCGAGAAAATCGGAGACAAGACCTGCAAGAAAATATTAATCGGTATTCGAGGGCACGTATCGACTAGGGGGCTGGGATTCGGCGCCTTACATTCAACGAGTTGAAAGATAAAGCGTACAAAGATTCAGAGTGACTGTATTCCTATGTAGCGAAACTCGAGACGGAGATTCGGCGAGGTGGCGGCAAAAAGCAAGGACACGATGAGTCGCGTCACGGTGACGCGTCTCGGAACAAAACTGGCCGACTCCGACACGGTGCCGCCGAAGTGCCGACACTCCACAAAAATTATATTGTCATCTCGCGAGCAGCGTTTGGAATGTGACACTGCGATTTAAGTGCTACCGAATATGCTGGCATCGAAATACGCGACACATTCGACCGGAGGTGCGTTCGAAACCAGAAATCATTTGTAGTGTTCCGTCTGCTCACCTGAGACCCTCAACGCACACCCCACGCAATGTCCTCCGCCGATTACCCTCTACTTTTCGTTCCCCTGAACTCCCGAAGCTTTTCCCTTTGCACATTTACGATTTATCCGGGGAGGGGTGGTAATCAATCTGAGGTTCGCGTGGGGTGGATGACTTCCTCGCGCCGTTGAAAACCATGTACCTGAGTGTCGAAGGATTATTAGTTCAGTGGAAAGAAGACATAAGAATGGGGAAGGAATGAATGGGAAAGGGCGGTAGACAAACAAGTTGACATACCCGTATATTCGTGAACGAAATCAAGTGTGCACTCGTAGAGCAATCGCAGTCCGAGAAAAATGACCCGATTATCGTCCACGGTTCTGATGCGGAGCGGAAGCCCGACGTGGTCATTATTTGGAACGCCTCCTTAAACCTCGGTGCCCGCGACAACGTCGACAGTTTTTCCGCCGGCGGGCCAGGCGCCGATGCATTCCAGTGGATGGAGTTTATCTCATTCTTCGAGTTCAAATTCGGCGTTAACACTGGTATGCACAGATATGCTTGTGACACTGCCGTTCTAATGCAGTTATGAACAGTTACTCTGGCGTCCTCCAGCTCGGCCTCTTCTCAAACCGAACCTCAGGCTTCGAGGAGGAGGACGCAAAAGGCCACTCCTCCCTCCTGCGATCGGGAATTGAGAACGAGTAATCCGACATCCGCTAGCCCACCGACGACAACGAGGTCCGGCGAACAGCGTGCGTCCCCGGCGAATGCGGAGAAGAAGCAAGCATCACGAACAGATTCATCGAACTGCTATACTACGACCGCTCCATCATCGTTACGTCGGAGCGCTTCGATTTCGCCCAGGAAACCGCGCGGTTCATCACTATGCTCAACGGTCTCGCAAGGCTCAGCGAGAAGCAGTGGGGATATCATCCTCTTTTGAGCGCACCGGTTCCTAGGCTCCTCCCTAAGGGGGTGCTAACTCACCCTTTCAACGGTTCCGACCTCAAGTTGAAAGGTTGGACATCGTTGACTATGGGGGAATCGATCTATCAGTCCCACGGGATCATCGGGCGCGGAACATGCGTCTCCCGGGCAAGGATGGAGGGGCAGGATGTGATCGGGAAATGGCGTTGGCCAGCGACAACCAGAACTGCTGAGGCCAAACTCCTCGAGACCACCACCCATTTGGCGACCAAGCGTGGTGATACCTGGGTTCACGACCACCTCCCGAAGATTCTGCATGCGGAGGAGAGAGAATTCGATGAGGGTTCTCCTCATCGGCGTCTGGCTCAGCATTTTGGGGATGGCTATGAACTCCGGGTTCTGCGCATCGTAGTTCAGGATGAACTCAGTCCGATTACGGAGCTGACAACTGCGGCCGAATTGGGTGAAGCGTTCCACGGTATCTTCAGAAGTACGCCTGCATTTTAGATTCGCGACCTCCTTGTCCTAAATCTTGTCCCGACAGGTTACCGATGGCTATACGAGAACTCTCATATCATGCATCGCGACATCAGCCTCAATAATTTGATGTACCTCAAGATAAACGGGAAGGTTTGCGGCGCCTTGAACGATTTCGACTTATCGGATCTCCTGAACCAAAGCCCTCGTTCAACATCGAAACACCGAACCGGAACGGCACCGTACATGTCTGTGGACCTCCTTGTTACTGGACCTCCTCCGCCTCATCTCTATCGATTCGATCTCGAATCCCTCTTCTACGTGATTGTGTACATCGTCTATCAATATCACGAAGGGAAGAAGATCGACAATCCGCCTTTGGGCGCGTGGGACCATCTCCCCACGCCAATTCTCCGCACAGAGAAAGTGATATTCCTCGCGACAAACATGTTGGTTCGGCCGACATCCAACTTTCGGTCCCTCCGGAAGTTGATCTTGCTCCTGCACATGATGTTCCGTGAGGGCTATCATGCACGGACGACGGCCAATGCGCTCGAGGACCTCGGTCTTAATTCCACCACCGTCGACAACGATACGCTTGGGGGCCATGTCACCTTCGATAAATTTGAGGAGATCCTGAAGGCCAACCTGTCCTGAATTTTCGTCGTGACCATTACATTGTTTTCAACAATCGCGGTATAAACACTCTGCACGCGCTTTTTCATGTGCCATTTATTTGGGGAGACCATAGCTGTTCAGCCGACGCCCAGCTTCCTACCCCTCCTGACGTTAATCCTGTTCATGCACGATATGTTTGACAATGGCTACGGTGCACGGAAGAGAGCCGAGACGCGTGCGATGTTAGCGTCGCCTTCACACTGCGCCTTCCACCACCTTCAACAATGATACGCTTGGGGGCCATGTCACCTTCGATATATTCGAGGAGACCTTGAAGGTAAAACTGGCTTGAACCTTTGCAGTGACCACTACATTACATATCTTGTCTTTCGGTATAAATACTCTATATCCGCTTTTGGACATCAGGTCATATGCCATTTACATGATATCTTCTGCTCCCACTTCGCTGATGTCGGATTCACCTTCCACCATCATGTCGGATTTCGAAATCATGAAAACCCACTCGTCCCCTGCCCTGGAACTCCGCTTGAGGGCGCCTGAATTGATACTGGCTCGTGGACATTGGCCCCGCGGACGTGGATCGAAACGACGGACGACAAAATCCCCCCCTCGGAAGTGACGTGCCTGCTTTGGATTGTTCTCGAGGATGCCCAGGGCTTGGATAGTTCGCACTGCGGGATGCTCACCCTTTTCAGGGCGCCTGGGATTGATACTGGCTCGTGGACATTGGCCCCGCGGACGTGGATCGAAACGACGGACGACAAAATCCCCCCCTCGGAAGTGACGTGCCTGCTTTGGATTGTTCTCGAGGATGCCCTGGGCCTGGATCGTTCGCACTGCGGGATGCTCACCCTTTTCAGAACCAAACCTTGGATGGAGATGGACGCTGGCCGTGACGAAGACCGCGATGGAGGGCACACCTGGCGCGATTGGATTGGCGAGAATGGCACGGATTTCCCGGCAGATTACGTGGACAGGAACGTGGCCAATCTTTCCCAAAGCTCGTACCCAGGATGCATGGCTGAACATACCCCCCTTGGCGCTGGAGGCTCTCCCAGGGAGACCTACTTCGTTCCTGCGCACGGACCATCGACAGAACTCGGGGATCTCGGAACGGCTGCCGTTTTCTCCCGGCCAGCTGACCCATATCTTTTCGTGATGTGCCTGATTTCCGTGCTTCTCGCTGTCTCCATGTATCGTTCCGCATCGGTCTTCGTGGCCCGCGCTTACCTCCGCTCCATGGGCCTTTTTTCGGACGTTGCCGCGGCGTGTAAGTTTTGGTTCTTGCGTATCGACTCTGCATCCTGCCGTCCATTCCGGACGGCTATTCCCAGCGACCACCCCCTGCCGGCCCCCATATACGTCAAGATACAAGATCATGCTGCGCAGACGGTAAGACAAAGCTCCTCCATGGGGACTGGTGACGACCCCATGGGGACTGGTGCCGATGTACCGCAAAATCCCGACCACGGATCAGGAGGGGACCACCACCCAGGACGCGGGCTTGATGACAATGATGGCAACCCTTCCCAGCATACTGGCGGCCCAAGTGGTCCCGTTCTCTCAGGTACATCACCGCTACGCGTTAATGGCTCAAGTATGCCCGATGTAACTGTGATGTATTGGAATGTACACCATGATTTGACGCTAAAGCTGATCAGCACGGAATTCCGTGACCTCCTCAAAGGCAACAATATTATTTTCTTCGCGGAGACCGACATGCTCCCAGGTGAGGAGGATGCAGTAGAAGTCCCCCCTGGTTATTCTCTCATTTCCTTACCCCGAAAACCCCTTCAGGATGGAACCAGGCGCGGTGGAGGGATTGCCCTATTGATCCGAGATAATATTCACTTCGTCAAATCCCCTCTGAGCTCTCCCGACATTATGGTATTAGATATGGGAACTATGTGGCTGATTGGAGCGTACATTCCACCACAGAGTTCTCGTTGGCAGGGTTGGACTGATATCGACCCTCACGACCAACTCTGGGAGACCGTTGCACTGTGTACTCAAAGTGAAGATAAACCTGTCACGAAGTTGGGTGATCTAAATGCTAGAACTGGCTCATCACAAGCACTAGGTGTAGCTATTTCCTGGCCCAGACTATCCTCAGACCCAGATAAGAATACAAACTCACGTGGCCGTTCGGTTGTTGATAACTGCGACTTGCACAACCTGTGTATTCTGAACGGCACCTCACTGGAAACAGCATCGCCTGGGCGTCTAACATCTTGGCAACCAGGTGGACAATCAGTCATAGATTATGGGATTGTCTCGCAAGGCCTCTTACCCTCGGTAAAGAATTTTCATGTCGCAACTCCCACCCTAAGACCCGAGGACGATTGGTCTGACCATATGCAAGTCTCCATTACCTTTGACGCGACTGCTTTTTCTCGGGTACCGGTTGCACAACGGGCGCGGCAAGACGCACCAACCTTCAAGGGATCTTCTCCGATTGATGATCTCTATCAGGAGACAATGGACTCAAAAGAGACGAAAGATCAAGCACTGGATTCTTTCTGGGGACCAATACTGACCGAGACAATTCCAACCCATATTTATGTTGAAGGTGCCTATTTTAAAAATAAATCAGTGGGCGGTGGAATATACTTCGGTCCTGGATCCCCCCTGAGCACATGCTTCCTTCTCCCGACTTCAGGACACCCGACGGCGGACCTTGCTCGCTTCGTGGCTATCCAAGAGGCGATTAAAATGGTACCTCCCGATAGAAGCTTGTTGATTTTCTGTACATCGAAATATGTGATCAGACAGTTGTGCTATTCAACCGCAAAGAACAACTCGCTCGGATGGCCGGGAAAAAATGGCCCAACTTTCAAGACTGTGGCTAAATTACTCGCCTCGCGACACGCGACTACCTGCTTTGTATACCTCGAGACATCAGCCAACAACGAGTCAAAAAACGCCGCATACTCACTCGCAAAGTCGGCTCTAACAAACCCTTCTGATCCGCACACTCAACAAATACTCGCCTGCAACAACAACCATACTACCTGCGAACCTCGCTCGGGCCGAAAGGTTTTCACGGCCCTGGAGGAGATATCACCCTTGAAACCAAAGCCGTGGAAGTCGGGTGAAGACTGCCATGAGGAACAACTAAACCTCGCCCACCGCGGCCGTGCAAAGGTGCATTCGCTACAGGACACCCTCAGGAATAGCCTACTGGGATGCAAGACTATAAAAGCGTTTTGGGACTTCGTACGAAAGCTCACGGATCCGCGACCCAAAAAAGCTAAAGTGTCCGTGGAGGCCCTGTCAGCAGACTTTGAAGCGCGGTTAAACTACCCAGAAGTAACACCCACCTCGTTCAACTCGGACCAGCTGGCGTTCAATGCCGGTATGGCGCAGCAACTTAAATATGAACCAAAAGATACGTCCCCACGCCAGTCATATACCCGCGAGATATGCATCGAGGAAGTCGAATGGATGAAACGCCACATAAAAGACCACGGGTTGGATACTGCTGTTGGAGTTGATGCATTTTCCAACGCCGACTGTCTAGCAATCCCTAATGAGAAACTTCTCGCCTTCTTCTTATTCTGTCTTCGCAATCGAGACATGCCCCGGTTGTGGTTGATTTCGCTCCTCATTGGTATCCTCAAAAAAGATAAAGATGCTGCGGACCCATCCAGCTATCGACTTATTGCCTTGGAGTGCTGCATGCTCAAAATGCTCACACTTATTATTGATCGCAGGCTCAGGGAGGGTGCAGAGGACATCGGTGCTGTGCCAGTTACCCAGAACGGCTTTCAAGAAAGTCTCCGTACTAACGACAACCCGTTTGTACTCACCTGTCTGATTGACAAAGCAGCATCTCTCAACAAACCCTTGTACGTGGCCTACTTGGATCTCAAGAACGCGTTCCCAGGAACGGACAGACCCACGCTCTGGGTGAAACTCGCCTCATTGGGTATCTCAGGACCCATGATTGAGTGGCTAAAATTACTGTACGATCGCATTCGGTACATTGTGCGCCTGGACGGCCGCTTCGGACACGAGTTCAGATCTCTGCTGGGCATCTTAACGGGCGATCCAGGTTCACCTCAGCTGTGGAATTTATTTATGTCTGACTTCGCCCTGGCATGGCACCCCGATGACATGGAACTGAATAGTGTCCCTATCTCCAACATTAAACATGCTGATGATGTTATGACCCCGTCTTCTTCTCTTTCGGGCTTCCAAATGCACCTAAATGGCGCACAAAATTGGGCCGACAATAATGGATGCGAGACCTCAGTGACGAAGTGCCTGTATCAAATATTTGGCCGCAGAGAAAAAAGATACCCGTCATTCCACATGAGGGGAAAGCATATTTTGCAAGTACAAAAAGCATCATATCTGGGAGTATGGTTCCAAACCGAAACGAAATATATGTGGAGAGAGCAGTACCAAGTGAAAGTAAAGAAAGCCTCGAAAGTTGCCAATGTTATACTAGGACTGGGACGTTTCCTGGGCACACTACCGGCGTGGGATGCGAGAACACTGTACATGGCCCGAGTGGATCCATATCTTACTGCGGGCTGTGATATGTGCCTTGATGTCGATGTCAAAGGCCTAGGAATGCTTGAAAAGGTCCAATGTAAATTCTTGCGGCGGATGCTCGGAGTTGGATCACGGTGCATCAAAGTGGTTTTATTCTCTGAGACTGGAATATGGCCGATTAAATACCGCCGAGTGTACCTGGCTCTGAAATACCTCGCCTATATGCTAAAACTTGACAGAAGGCGGCCCGCGTGGAATGCTCTCCAAGATTCCCTTACTCTTGCCCGGGATCTAAAAATGTCGTGGATCAACGATCTCCGAATTGTTCTTTCTGGTCTCCACGTACCGGTTGAACTGGATATATATGTTGAGCTTACAACAGACGCAATCGAATCCGCTATGCAGGAAGTTAAACGGTCAATGAAGACATGGGTAGATGATGCAATAAGCGCATCCTCCAGAGTGAAGGATCTGCTCGTTGGCCGCTTGGAGATGGACAGCGATACCGGAAAACTACTAAAAAAGCCCCTGGAATTTCGACACTACCTTAGGTTGAAGGCCTCAGATCATCGCAAGGCTTTGACACGGATGGTTTTATCGAGCCACAGCCTCGCAGTTGAACGGCGCCGATGGAAGGAGCGTGGAAAGAAACCAGTACCAAGAGAATGGCGCTTGTGTCGATTCTGTCAAGTGTACATTGAAGATCCAGCCCACGCAATGTTTGTCTGTGATCATCCAGCACTCATGGAGATCCGCGAAGCATTTCTCCTCAAACTATACTCTGAACTCTGCGATATTCGGGGTAAATTCTGCAATGCGCTCGATTTCTTCCGTGGGATCTTACCTCGGAGGGAAATCACTCCACTTCTGGGAAAGCTGGCATTCGACACATTAAAACTTTTTGATGCCGTGCCAATGTTATGTCTGGATCCGCCTGATTCCGAGTCGTGAGTTTGCCGCGGTGTTTATTGCGGCGATCAAACTATTTTCGGCCCATCACGATCGTCGAAACAATTTTTGACTTCATCCTCGACCACATTAAAATTTTTCGATGCCGTGCCAATGTTATATCTGGATCCGCCTGATTCCGAGTCGTGAGTTTGCCGCGGTGTTTTGTTGCGGCGATCAAACTATTTTCACAATCATCGAAACAATTTTTGACTTCATCCTCGACCACTTCTTGCAGCATGTCGCGCCCTACCTCTCAGCTGTCTCAGAAGCAGCCCTTCGAAGCTCTTGTACTACTCTCTGCGCCCACTCCCCCCGCTACGACCACTTATGGGACCAACACCACCGACACAGTTCCATCTGCCGCGGCCGCGCTAGGACTGACTCCGCGCGTCGAAACCCCTGCGCCCAGAGAGCTGCCCGGAAATAGCTTTTCGGCGGAGCTGCGTGCCTCTTTCGGAACCCCCCCCCTCCTAAAAAAACTTTTGGCCCGTCCACTACGACCCGCCCAATGTCGCGCACAGCTAGCGCGCCGACGCCTATCGCTGCTACCCCCCGTCCTGGTGTCGCCGACTCCTCCCAAAAAGTCCCAGGCGCCGAAGGAAGGCAAGGCGACGGAAGACGAAACCCCCGAGACGACTGAGGAGCCTACCCCGCTCGACAGCGCCACATCGGACCCACGCACATTCACTCACTTCGGCCTTATCCCCGCCTTTAAAAAGGAAACAACGTTACCTCTCGCTACCCGCACCGCGGAGAACTTGGTCATCCTCGCGAAGGCGATGCTCACCCTCGAAACTCGTGTTAACAGTCATGACCTCGTCTTGAAACAGCGCGCGCCTGCCCTTCCGAGCGCATCCGACTCCCCATTCCCTCGGTTCACAACCTCTCCCTTCTCCGCCCACGGCTCCGCTCCAGCTCCAATCTTTGGCACAATTAGTAGCGATGCCGATGCCCTAGCCCATCCCCTGGATCGGGAACATACCCAGTTGGAACGGGACAGTGATCGAGGCGCAAAATCTGGGGTCTCCTCGCCGAATATCGCTTCGGAGGATGCCCTTGATGCTCGCATCGATTATGTCGAGCAGCAGCTTGAACGCACGCAGAATGATGCATCAGACCTCGAGGAGCGGGTTGCAGCGCTCGAGGCACAACCGCATGTGACTACGCAGCCAAACCCGAATCCCCTCTTCACCCCGGAAGTGCGCCAGGCGATTGTGGCCCAGTTCCAAGTTATCACAAGCGACCGCGACGTGCTTCACGGTGATATTCAATTCGAAGCTGACGATCGGACTGCTGCGGATGGAGCCTTACGCGAGGACATATCAAGACTACGGGTTGAACTAGCCGCAGAGCGCAAGGACGTAGCCACACTTCATGTTCGACTACGTGAGCAGGTCGCGACTACGGCTGATCTGCAGCAGCAGTTACGCGACGTCCGTGCCACCATTGAGCGCCTAGAACTAGCCCCCCCCGCTCCCCTTCTACCACGGTCCCGTTCGGTCACGGCCCCAGCACGTAATGTCAACACTCGTTCGCGTTCTAGGTCCCCCGCATCCAAGCGTTTGAAGACAGCGAATCCGGAGGAGACTCTTACTTCAGATTCTCCACAAGTTATCATGGGCCCTTTCCGTCCCTCACCGCTCGGTCCCGTCGACTTATTTCTGGCCCACATGACGGCGGCAACCCCTCGATTTGCTCTTCCCACGAGATATTATGTAGAGTGGGATCCCGCCGCTTCTCGCGACCAACATTTGCTCATCACATTTCCGTCGACTGCAACTACACGTGCACTACTGAGTGCTTGGGAAGAGCAGGACGTTCCTGGCTATCAGGGGGTCCGGATGTTTTCCAGAGAGACGCAGCGGGAGGGTCTCAATGTCGGAGGTGGGGGATACATGAACCATCCTAACGGACGGTTCCCAACGAATTCGCGCGGTGGAGGTCGGCCATCTGGAACTGCATTGGGACGGAGATATTAATGGCTACTCTCGTACCTTGGATACAGTTGCTACTCTCATACCTTGGATACTATGTGTATGTGTGGACCGACATATATTAATTTTCGGGTAGTCCCTTCGTTTCAGGCTGCCTTACTGGTTTATGCTATGCTGTGGCTTAATTTTCAAATGGACGACCGGCCAAATTTGCGACTTTCGAGAAAATTTCCTCACCTATAACTCTTCTTGAGTTTTTCTTGGGCCTATCACTGCTTCGGCAGTTGCATACACCTGCAAAGGGACAGACATACGACAGCTGCTGTTGACTGGTGGATAGCGGGGATTTATACCTGGGAAGGGGGGAGAACCCTTCCCGTACACTTGCGTACTCCGCTCGTGGTCAGGTCCTACGGGTTTTAACCGCATATATCTTGCCATACAAGCGGTCAGCCAGTCACAGTCAGCCAGCGTCTTGTATGATCGACCCCCTGGAATGGTGCGATGCTCAGTTGACATCTTGTTACTTTCTAGATGGATAAACACCCTGATAGTTGTACATGTTTGTCTTCTGTAAACTCGTTGTTCATGTTGTGGACCACGCGAGTATAATATATCCCCCCCCCCCCCCCCATGTTGAGAAATGAGCAATGGGGCATGCTCGCCACGGAGATCATCGATCAGGTCTCCCGCTGAGAACTACATCGAGCCGCTATGATCGAAGAAAAGAGGACTGGCAAAAATTGGCAGGTGCCAGCCGGAGCGCACATATCCTACCGGGAGCGCTGAACAACAAATTCAGAAAGGCGATGCCGACACCGGAGTATTTCAAGCGAAGCCAACACCAACACACGTATTCTGTTCCACGACGGCCCCTACAATCATATGGGAGATTCTGACTCCGGACTTGGCCTTTAGAAAGGCCACCTCAGCCGGCCCGAAATAGTCTTTCGTCGCCAAGGGTGCTTTCTCTCAGTCCTTTGAGAAGGTAGCCCGGAAGCACTTGGAGCATCTAGATGTCGCCTGTGTTATTTGTCTCAAATTTCACACCGCAGCATTTGGAAATCCTACTAAAGCCTCTGATTTTAAATTGCCCCTGTGGAGCGTGACGATTTCACAAGTACCACGGACACTCCCCGTTTCGGGCCTATGAAATACAAGGACCATACTTAGCGAAGCCCATTGACAATATTAGCATGGATATATATATATCAAGCCAATTGGAAGCGTACGTGGTCGTCGCTTTCTTAATTAGTAAATTCAGTCTAGGGTACGCACAGGAAGGCGAGCGATGCGCGGCACGCTCACCCGTCCGACGACGCGCACAATGCCCATCCGATGGGGTACGGGACCCTGGGGCACCGCGCCGCATCTCGCAAGCGTAATATACCTCGAAGCAGGGCGGGATCTGTGTCTCGAAGAAAATGAGGGAGGCGAGAACAAGAAGGAAGAAGAATTGAGCAAGAAAAAAAGTAAAAAGAAAGTCGCAGGGCCATGACTGGACCCTGAGGAACGAGAATAACATGTCCCGATGAAGGCTGATGGATGACATCTACCCAATTGGGACCCCCAGACCACATGTACTTGTTAAGCACTCAGGAAATGGCAAATGTGATCCACGCTATTCTCGAAGAATGGGCCAAGGAGGCATTGTTCTTATCCAGCAATGTAGAATTACGTAGCAAGTGGAATTAAAGAACAATTATATACTGAGATCAATTGAAAGTTTTTCTACCACATACACTATATCGACAAAAGTAATGTCACATGTATTTTTCATCATTCCTCGATGCCCAGTGAATCTTTTGACCCAAACTAAGATGTGAGGCTCTTGAAAAAGGGTAGACAGGGGTTTGTACAAAAGATTTGAGATCAAAATATCCTGATCTGCCATCAAAGTCGCCCAAAGAAGAAAACAGCCATTTTTCAGCCTGTTGTATGTTTTTTTTAGGACATTCTAAGTCGGCAGAATTAGAGGTCTGCATGTTCCAATAAATTCCACAAGTTAAATTATGCAAAAATATACAGGCAATACTGAGCTACAGGGCACGCAAACTGGGCAAAAACAGTTGAAATCACTGAAAACAGCCCCAAATAGTCCAAAATTGCACTTTTGCAGGCCGTGTAGCTCCTTATCCCCTGTATATGTTTGCACAATTCAACTTGTGGAATGAATTGGCACATCCAGACCTCCAATCCTGCCAACTCAGAATTTCCCTAAAAAAAAACATACATCAGGCTGAAAAATGGCTGTTTTCTTCTTTGGGCGATTTTGATGGCAGATCAGGATATTTTGATCTCAAATTTTTTGTACAAACCCCCGTCTACCCTTTTTCAAGAGCCTCACATCTTAGTTTGGGTCGAAAGGTTCACTGGGCATCGAGGAATGATGAAAAATATATGTGACATTACTTTTGTCGATATAGTGTATGTGGTAGAAAAACTTTCAATTGAGCTTAGTATATAATTGTTCTTTAATTCCACTTGCTACAGTATAGTAGGGTTCCTTGGATCAGGATACCTCCTTGGATAATTCTTTTCCATAGGCTCTCATACTTCCCCTAAGCTCAAACCCTTTTACATGGGTCACAATACATGCTATAGGCACCCTCCGAATTAATCTTGAGGTCGGGGCCCGTGATAGGCAGTAGAGATATGGATTTCAATGTCCAAAATCCGGTCAGCACAGCATTTGTCACTTTGCTTTTGGTCAATTGTTGGCTGATTCTGGGCCCGTTGCAGCCAGATTGGCCCCAATTAATTTTTTACCAGATACACTATCATCTGCGCTACAATCCTTCCCAAGAATGGGAGGTGATCCGACCAAGAATACGGCACCTACAATTTGTGCAAGCCGGACATGTGGAAAAGCGTGACTTGATGTCGTGCTTCAAAGTCTCCTTTAACTTGCTCAACTGCCTACCAGAACAGAATGGGATGAAAGAATTTCAAAGAAATGCATACATTAACCCAACCCAAGTGCCAGATGTGGAGAAAACGCTGCTGGGTGACCGATGAATGGCCAGGAAGTGTGACATCCAAGGAACCCTCCATGTGACATTTGGGCTGTCGACTGCACTATCGTTCTTCAACAACATTCCAAGTTCCAAATGGCTACTATTTTGCAGCAGTCCAGCTCATAACATGCTCTAGTACATCCAAAATTAAATTCAAGATTTATCTTGACTGATTGTGGGGTCTATGGATGAAACATCAAAGTGGTGATCCAAGGAACCCTACTATACTGTACGTAATTCTACAATTTGGGTCTCTAGTTCGAACCCCAGAGTGTTCAGTTTTTACTCCACTTTATTGTGGGTTTGAAGCAGGTTTAAACCGGATTTAACATTTATCGTGTTTAATCATTAATCCAGTTTAACCACCCAAGGGGCGCGCACCTGGTACTACGGGCGGGTAGTGCACCATCCAAGGCAGGCATTGCGCATGCACACCGTACCAGCGGGAGATCGAGCCCGTCGCTGTGGACAAGGCGAGTAGGCAGTTGAGTTTTACAGGGTGCGTTATTTTTCCTTGCGCTCAGTGAAGGTGTTTTGCGCCCGTCGTGCGGGGGGATTTTTCATGGGGGGAGTCGCGGCTAGCGTGTTTGTCCTGCGGACCGTCCGTCTTGCATCGTCCTCGACATGTTCCGCTCAATTCTAACTGATACATACACCATGCCCACAGATCTCCCCCCTCATCGAGGCAAGCTGATATATTTGTGGATATCAAGTAGTTGCGCACCGCGCGTTGGATGGGTGCGTTGTTTCATTCATTTCTTCCTTTCCTTTTTCTTTCCTTTTCATGCCTATCGTTGGTTGGTCTGGACGTTTAGATTTCGGCGTGCGGTTGCATCATCATGACCGTGCGCCAACTTCGACTCGTTTTTGCGCATTACTCCAATCTGACTGACACGCCGCACCCGCAGGTCTTCCCCGCTTGTCAACGACGGGGATCAAGCAGGTGTGTTGGTTGGGTGCGCTGTTCCTTCACTCCTTTCCTTTTTTCTTTTTTCGTATTCATGTCCATCGTGTGTTGGTTTGCGCCGGTCGTCTTGCCCGTGCGCGACGTTTGACTCATGTCTGCTCATCGGCGCCATTGTTCATTATTCCTATTCATCTTTCTCCTTAAATTGTTCTTTTTTTGCGCATACTCGCTAAATTTATGTACTGATTATTAACTCGCTAACAGATACTATGTCTACGTATTTGCGTCGCCTCCGCCCCATAGACTATCTGCGGATCGACGACCCAGCAGTTGCGGTGGATGGGTACGTTGTTTCTTTATTTATTTCTCCATTTCTGTCCTCTTTTGTTCCATTTTTATTCGTATCATGTGTTGCTTTAGCTGTTCGGATACCGGTGGTCTTTTATTGGCGTCTGTCGATGCGCATTAGCGCGACTGTTCTTCTATTCTTACTCTTTGTTCCAGTTAATTCTTCGCTTCTCCTATCTAATTAAATTAATTCCGACTCGTTTTGCGCATCGCATTGAATTTATTTACTGATTATCAACGTGCTCACAGATATAATGTCTGGATATTCACGTACGAGGAGCCAGATCTGGACGAGTTGGATGATGGAGGGCGGGGGGTGAGTGCTCCTTCGTCTCTTTGCCTTCAATCTCCCTTTTTATTAGGGTTGTCTTATCAGCATGCATTCTTGTTTTCGTGGTGGGGACTATTGGGCGGGTGTGGGCAGTGTTTTTGTCTTTTTTTCCAGCTGAGCGGGACCC
The DNA here is from genome assembly GCA_029282285.1 of Mycena rebaudengoi. Classification (NCBI taxonomy): domain Eukaryota; kingdom Fungi; phylum Basidiomycota; class Agaricomycetes; order Agaricales; family Mycenaceae; genus Mycena; species Mycena rebaudengoi. The sequence continues at coordinate 24,658 of JARJCX010000517.1, forward strand.
CGAGGGAACTTGCTACGTGCCGCGCGACGTCAAATTGTCCCTTTGGTGCTCACCCGCCTTCTTTTCCTTTCTACTGCACTCCCAGTCCCGTTCACGCTGCATACTCCCTACTTCTCTTCATTACTCCTTTGTCTCACACCGCAGATCCCCCGCAACAAATGATCCCGCGTGCGGTCCCGCACTTGCGAACGAGCTCAGGGACAACGGCCCGGAGTGCACGTTCGACGCGAGATAGCGAGCGTTGTATTTTGTATTCTTGTAATTTTGGTGAGAGGGTATTCGTTTTTCGTCATACTTTCATTTATCTATTTTTGGTATCGCGAATCTTCTCGCACTTTTGTGGTGTTTTTCCTCCGCATATTTTCCTGATGATGACTCGCACATCTGTGATTTGCTCTCACCTACCTCATTCCTCTTCGTACTTACTATCTATATATCTTACTCGCTCATCCATCTACACGATCTAGCATTATGCTCTATATTCAATTTGCATTCCGCCTTTCCTCGAGAATTGTTAATCATATGGCTCTCAAATTGGCACATCAGGAAGTGGGAGAATTGGAGGAGTGTTATACTAGCCAAGGTGAAAGATGTCTTCGCCTCTGGTGAAGATATCGTTGCTTTCAACTGTGATCTGAGCTGATCCGTGGGGCACAGGGCGACTTGTGGGATCTGCGAGCTTGGTTTGGAGAGCAGATGGAGGTCCAGGGACGATGGTGTATTTAATTTCACTTGCTTTGTACACCGGGATAATTCCTGGAAGCCGGCGTTCGTTATTCAGACCGTGCCGTGTAATCCTACCTATCTACCTACCTACCTCCCTCTTCCCATGTCACTCGCACACTCGGGGAATGCAGCTTCTCGACTCAGGGGTACACCGCTCCTCTGAGAACGGCGATGAACAAACGGAGCCTGTGTAGCTATGAGCTGGTTATGGAAAGATTGCGTGCGAAACTTACCTATAGATACAGTGATAGCAGTCAATGGGAGCAGTTTGTTTTTCTAGACTACCCAGACACGAGATGTTGAGTTATTTTTGATTGAGCAATCCCGCACCGCATGCTTTCTCGTTCTCTCTCGGTCGATTGTATCCCTCGGACCGTGACATGATTCCCGCCTATTTCTCCGCGGAATGCGTCATATATGGCTATTTTACTTCCCTTCAGCGGCTCGGGATACCAAATAAGACCTATTAATAAATCGGGGGATCCCACCGGTGGTTCTTTCTCTCAGACCATAATCGGCCCAGGCAAGACACGGTTCTTTTTAGAACACAGTTACCAGAGGCTCTCAGCTCCCTATAATGCACATGTGTTTCATGATCAGTTTACAAGGTACTCAATTTGTGTGATAGTGAACACAATATAGTCGCCGCAAAAGCTTCCCCAAAACAAATATACGGCTCCTAGTCGCCCCAGTTACAGGAACAATCATTGGACGATGCAGGAGATGATCGTTGCACCGTTGCAGATTGATTTGGGGAAATGGAACATCTCTTCTTCTGTTCTGGGCTGTGAGACTGCTGCCGATTACTGTAGGTGGCGCACTGGGATACTTCTGCCGTGATTCCATCTCGTGCAAAAATAAAATCTCAGGCTGCAAGTGTTGTGGAGCATCAGCGGATGATCGCACAGCTCTTCCGTCTCTTATTTAAACTGGAAATTCGGGGTGAGATGTCAATGGTTTTCATGAAGGAAAGGAAGTTCACTAGGATTCAAGAAGTATTCTCACTTTTGTTTGCAACATTTGAAACCGAGGGTTTATTTTGGCGCCATCAACGGATACATATATATGATGTGTTGCCAAGAATGCGTGCAGAAATATCTGTGGGAGGAACATGGCAAAAGATATATAAGCCCTGGCAAATGGCACTTCTCCTCGTCACCAAGGCCCACCATGCCTACTACAGCGAATTTCAAGAACATTATTGAATATACCATCCTGGCAGCGACGACTGCCCAGAACATTGCAGAAACAGGGCACGTGCCTTTCCTTCGCTCGACTGCTGTGTTGTCCTTGTCAATTACGAAGTCTGTCGAGGTAAGCTCATTCGTCCGGCCATTGGCACTATATCTAATACGACAAAAACAGACAATTAGATTGAACAAGGAAGAATATGCCAAGATTATGGAGCGCATTTTCACAGTTCTGAATGCGCAGCAAAAGGGAACTCTGGGAAAAATCAAGGGACTTTCAGGCAGCCTGAAGCTGTGGAAAGATTGGAAGCATGCAAGCAAGATCTCAGCAAGATGGTTGGATTCTTCAAGGTATATCAAATGAGATGTTTCTCAATACATACTCAAATCATTACAGGCTCAGTCACAGGTTCAACCTTGTCTCAAATGGGACAAATGAAAAAGGATGCCAAGGAACAACATGAACAGCTTATTGCCCTTTTGAAGAGTGACTCTGACCTCACCGGTTCTGATCATTCCTCAGTGAGTAGGAGATTATGATGATTAGTTTCCTTTCTTATGGCTGTTAGGTGACTGGAACTCTGTCAAGTTCAGGGAATAATAGGTAAGCCAAACCTGAAAAATAATTGATCTTGCTGAAGTTCTCGCACAGCTCAGGATCCTTGGGTCTACTTCCACCCTGCCCGAAGATCTTCCATGGACGTGAAGGAGAGCTCCATGATGTGGTGAAGATTCTGGTACAGGATTCTGCTCACATTGCTATCCTTGGTGCAGGGGGCATGGGAAAAACCAGCCTCGCCACAGCAGTGCTTCATATTCCACAAGTGGAAGCCAAGTATTCACATCGATAATCCATTCCATGCCACTCGAGCCCAACTTGCACTGAGCTGGCAGCAACAATTGCAGACCATATTGGGATGGAGAAGGGCTCAAAGATGGCAAACAAGATTGCACATTATTTTGCCCATGCTCCTCCTTCACTTCTGGTCCTTGACAATCTGGAGACCACTTGGGGAAGCCTTTCATCCCGCTCTGAGGTTGAAGAGTTTCTATCTCTCCTGACTGATGTACCCCAATTGGGTCTCATGGTGGGTCATGTTTGCAAGTTGATTGAATGATAGCTTGAACCTGCTGTAGATCACCCTCAGAGGTGCAGAGCGACCAAGCAAAGTCAAATGGACTCGCCCCTTCCTGGCGCCCCTTCAGCCACTGTCCAATGTGGCTACTTGGCAGACCTTCATTGAGGTTGCCGAGGAAGGCCATGATGATGCCAGCATCAAAGAACTCCTTGATCTGACAGGGAATCTTCCTCTCACAGTCAGCCTCATTTCAAGTGTTGCTGGTTCTGAAGGATGTGCCCAAGCACTTTCTCGTTGGAAATTAGAAAGTACTCAGATGCTTTCAGAAGGCTATGACCAGAGGTCGAGCCTGGACATATCCATCATGTTGTCATACACCAGCTCCCGGATGACTCCAGGTGCCCAGGAGTTGCTCAGCATTCTGTCGATGTTACCAGATGGGCTTGCAGATTCTGATATGGTGCAGGCCAAACTGCCAATCCCTGACATTCTGGCCTGCAAGGCCACTCTGATTCAAACTGCCCTTGCTTTTGTTGGCCGAGATCAACATCTCAAAGTGCTGGTTCCCATCCGAGAACATATCTTTGTGATTAATCCTCCCAAAGATCCTTTGAGGATAAAGTTACGGGAATACTTTCATCAAATACTCTGATTCAAACTGCCCTTGCTTTTGTTGGCCGAGATCAACATCTCAAAGTGCTGGTTCCCATCCGAGAACATATCTTTGTGATTAATCCTCCCAAAGATCCTTTGAGGATAAAGTTACGGGAATACTTTCATCAAATACTCTGATTCAAACTGCCCTTGCTTTTGTTGGCCGAGATCAACATCTCAAAGTGCTGGTTCCCATCCGAGAACATATCTTTGTGATTAATCCTCCCAAAGATCCTTTGAGGATAAAGTTACGGAAATACTTTCATCAAATTCTTCATCTTTGGAACCAATTCAAGAATCTCAATGTAGCTGATATATACCCTCAAATTTCACGCAATTTGGGAAACTTCAACACTGTTCTCAACAATGGGCTTAAATCAGAGGGTCCTGATATTGTGCAGAATTTTGAGAGCATCCTATTTCTCAATTATTTCTATCCTCGGGTTCATGAGACATATTCACCACTGTTGCTGCAGCTTTCTGGGCACATGCGGGATTGGGAGCACAATCCAATTTTTGGGGAATATCTTGTTCAACTACTGGAATGTTCTTACGTTTTGCCTGACCTGGATTTCAATAGCCATATCACCCTGGGGACTCGGCATTTCAAATCAAAAGATCCACTGGAACAAGGTAAGACACAACCACTATCATTGTGTTCACCTAACTGATTTCTTACCAGCCAGATGGTACCGGGCTCTGGGAATCTACTTGCAGTTGGCAAAGTCAGATTTTGTGGGAGCTCTCAAGTATTTTCAAAGAGCCTATTCTCTGGCAGAAAGTGTTGGATACCCCACCATTGTTGGCATCCATGTATTGCAAAGCATATGCAGTATCTTGATTATTACTGGAACACCCTCAAATGCACTCACACATGCCAAGGTGGCACATAAATATGCTGAGCACTTGGGGGACATCTATTTACAAGCATGGTCTCTCTATCTTCAAGGAAAATGTCACACCCAACTGGCAAACTATGGGCATGCTCAATGTCTTCTGCAAAAAGCCAGACATATTGTGGCTATATATCAACAACAAAATACATTGGAGCGTGGAATCCTAAATGTGCAGGCTGAGATACACCTGGTGAAATCTGAGTATCTGGAATCTCGTAACCTGCAGGTTGCCATTGCATCCCGCTCCCAGCCAACTTCATATCAAGCCATCCTGGCAAACTTGAACATTGCTTTCATTGATATTACTATTGGTGCTGAATCAAAAAACATTCGCCAAAATCTACACATGGCTCAATCTCATTTGAAGGCATTGTATGGGTACAATTTCAGAGAGACGTCTGTTTACATTGATTATGTAGCTGCTGAACTCAATCTTTGAGATGGGACTCTTGGGGCTGTGAACACAATTTAAAAAAAAATGTTTTGCATCATCTCAGGACATCTCAACAAGCCTGGCACTCCAATGTCTTGAAAGGCTTGGAGGTTTTTCCACTGATATGAATGACATCTCAACTACACTGCGATGGACCGGGATTTTCCTTGGACTGGCACTGAAGTACAAGGACAAGTTCCAGACCATGCAAGCATTCCGGTGCCTCGGCCAGATTTTTTCAGCTGAAAGGGACAATGACACTGCACTCAGCCTATTCAAGGTTGCTCTCGATGGATTCACATTCATGATATCCATCGCTGGCAGGCAGATTGCATGGTTCGACCCGGTGATATACTGAGTGGTCATGGAGAGGTCATGAAGGCAGTTGAATTATGGCAGAAAGCCAGGCCTTTGTTTGAACAATCTTCCCAGATGAAGTATATAACCCGAATTGATGCAAGGCTAGCAGAGGTTGACTCTGCTCTTTTGACTGAGTATGAGGAACAACTGCAACAACTTTCTGAATTGCATGTGCCGGTTAGTGCACCTGAGGAGGAGGAGAAGGAGGAGGAGGAGGAAGAAGAAGATGAAGAAGAGGAAGAGGAAGAGGACAAATCTGCTCAGGGAAGTGACATTGACGACAAGGAGAGGCAAGGAGTCTTGGTTTGAATTGCAGTTGGGGTCATGGATAGTCAGGTTTTGTGTTTCAATCTTGTTTTCTTTTTCACAGCTCCACCCATATTTGGACAAATACATACCCAGCTGTTCTTGGTCTGCACAGCATGCCATGTTCAGATCATAGCCTTTTGTCCAGTATGTAGCCTGCCTATTTATTTATTTAATTTTTATCACATCAATTGTGGTCTGAATTGTTATGTGAAGGTAAATTAAAGTAACCATCCCCTGCAAGTTAATAATTCAAAGTATCCACGAAACTCAACATATTTATACATTCGAGATGGGTATGAGCAGCATGTTCTTCGTATTTTACATATTAGTGATCACACCGGAAGATGGGATAATTGGTCTCAGGGTCAGTGGATCTTCATTTTTTTCCCATGATTTTCGGCCGGAAATAAGCCGCACATGGTTTAAACACATTACAGGCTGCATGAGACCATCTATGAAAAAAATGCTCCTAGCAGGGGTGGTCCAGTATTTTCTTCCTCTTCCTTGGTATCACTGAGCACCCGTTCAATTCAGAGCTTCAGAATTTTATCCATTTTATTTTATTTTGCCGGTGCAAGTAGGCGGAAATTGACCAACATTCTTTCTGCCATGCACATAGGTGACCAAGCCGAACTCAAGTTGAGAAAGCGGAGATTAAAGCTCAGTAGTAGAATAATACTGCGGTAGTTCATAGACCATCGACGCTGTTGCAAAAAGAAGAAAATCTGTTCTATTTGGATCTGAGCCATTTAAATTGCGAAGACATCAACATATTTTTTGGGGCAAGCCCGGTCTTTATTTACATGAGAGAACGTGCTTACTGTTTACAAATGGAATGATCATGAAGCTCGGTCTCTGCACCTCTGGTTCATCAGAAATATAACCTGTGTGCAGATCTTCCTGATGAATGTATTAAATGTGAATTGTGGTACAGGGACATGGATACAATAACTTGAGGCGGATATATGCAGAGTGTGGATAAGGTAACGAGACAGTCCGGTGTCTCCTCCCATAATCCTGTGCTTCGTAGTTGTAAAGAGAAAATCGCCCGTTCAATTCGGGTCTGAGGCATGATGTGGTTCCAGTTTTTTTGCTCTAGTTTGGTGAGCAGCAGCTGAGTGTAATATATATGCAAAGTAGACTGTAGGGTACTTGGGAGCAGCATGCTGCCCCGATTTATTTATTTAACTGAAGCAGCTGTGACAAAATTATATTTCATCCGGTAATGAGGATCAAGGCAGTGCCTTGGAAATATTGAAAAGAGTTTAATGCAGACTAAGGTAAAAGAATTGGTGGTCCCGCTTCTCTGAAATCGGTTCTGAGCCTTGCATATGCCAGGCAAATTGCTTCTCCAGCTATTTTTTATGGAGGTTTCAACATTTACTGCGGCCAGCCTGAGATCTAGCCCCTGAAAAAACTAGGTTTGTAGGTCATTGCTTGCGCATGGCAGGACTCGTCCGTTAATTTTTAAAGTCCGACTTCATCATCATTAGTCTCCTTCATCACTTGATATGCAATTTGATTCGAAATAAACCGAAGGAAAGAAATTTAGGTTACATGGAGTCACAGTACATTACGCATGTACTACTGAAAGTGTGGACCAGAAGACAGTCCATTGGAGCGAGGACCACATCCATTAATCGCCAACGAAATTGATGCATAGCGTCTGTTGTTGAACTCTCCAGCTGTGCACAGGTTGGTAAATGCAGATTAAGCGCCAAAGAGGGCCTGTGGCAAGCTTACATCAGCAAAAGGTTTCATGTGTGGCTGGCATGGCGGGTGTGGCGACGCGTGGCGGGTGTGGCTGTGGCTGTACGCCAGACCGCCAGAAATTGTAGCAAGCCACTTTCGGCCCGTCTACCATAAAACCTGCCAGGTATATTTTACATAGCTGTATTTTATTTTATTTCATGTTCACTAAACATGTAATAGTATCTTGTGTATCTGAATCATATGCCTCTCGTCTCTGCCCAGCTGGGCACTCAAACGAGGGGGGCACTGGCCTGAGCAGCACTTCAGACAGAAAGTTTACGAGTTCAGAGTTGCGGTCAGAGTGGGTGCTCCTGCAACTCAAGTGCTGATTGTGCTTCATTTTAAAATCAGTACTTGGCCCTGAGTTCGCTATTGATGTTGTGTTGATGAGGGAAAGACGGAAAAGTTAGTAAGTCTTTCAAACTCCGCTCCGATCAACGGTGACGAGCAGATCATGATGAATGGTGTGACTTTGACAGATGGTTGATGATGCCAGCACGACACTTTCTCGCTCTTCCCCCCACCTCTTGTCCACCTCCCTCCTTCTTCAGAGGGCTTCAAGCTCAGCCAAGGTCACTCTCAAGCTCCCAAGATATATCAAGCCCACCTCAATGCAAGTACTGGATCTTCTGAAGCCTCCCTGAGCATCTGCCCAGGATTTTCAAGCCGTCAAGCTTTCCATTTAGTCGCATCTATCTGGTGCTCAATCTGTGTCCCACTACCTCAAATTCTTGTGATATCCAGTCTCTCCTCCCTACTCCGTGCAATGTTTAGCACCGTTGCCGCGTGTGGTTTGTGTGCTTTTACTCACATCATGTCCTTAGCTGATATCGCCTTTGTCCGTTCGTCTGCGTGAGCCGCCTGCTATTAAATATATTCTACCTGCTTACATGTGTTCTCCCTAATGGCTGCCACTCCGGTATTACCTACCGTCATCTTTTGCGATGATGCGTCTCCCAGAAGTGCAGAACCTGCCGCAGAAGGCCCCCACGCACTTTGGGTAAGTTCGTTTATTCTATAATCCATTGAAAATTTGTTGACCCAATCACCTCTGCAGTTCGAGTTCCGTGGGCCGAGACCGACAAGAAGTATCTCGTCAGGGTCAAGACCTTGAGCTCCAGAAAGTGGGCGGAGATTCAGTCCCTCGCCATGGCCTTCGTTGCCGAGGAGTTGGACTACACGGTCGACACCGAAGAATCTAGCGAAGGCCCTGATCCTCGTTTCGACATCCGGATCAGCCTCAGAAGGCGTCTTAAAATGTAAGCCAGCTCTCTTCACGGGCAGTTTGACGGATAGCTAACATGAATACCTCAGATACCGTGGCGTACATTAGTGGTATCTGCTTGGTCCCAGCTTCTTCGGCTGTCTGTGTGGTGAACACTCTAAAATGTTGGGAAGCAGCTCGGGAGTTCCGCAGCAATCAGTCATACGAATTCATCTGGTTAAATTGCCTCATTCTGTAAATGGAGCCGATTATAGAGCGTGTCGACAAGTATGGAGCAGGATATAATCTGAGGATATCATTGTTTATGGCACGTTTATGGTCGCCAGAATTGACACTGTGCAAAGAAACTGTGATGAAATTCAGCACGTCTTGCACGACCTTCCGTCATTAAATTCAGTACAAATTGTTGTGAACATCATGTTGAATCGCCTGCTTTCATGACGAAACATCTTGAAGCACTTCAAGATGTTTATGGGAACATTCATGATGTACTTTTCACGACGATTTGTGATGCATTTCAGTACGGTTTGTCATGAAGGTTGGCGGCGCCCACCTCATATTCAATACACAATGTGATGACACGGCGGACAATCACGTGTCATCCGCGAGCCGGGTTTATGTTGTCATCGAACAGCCACCTGTCGTGTCATTTGCTTAAATCCGGCCGCTTCCCCTTTAGTCGAGCTGCCGGAGGTTGCCGCGGCCACGCTGCAGCCACACGTTTTCGAAAATTGGACCGCCAGCTCAATTTGCCCCAAAGTGGCCACAAAAGAAAAGAATAATCAAATAACAGCTAGAGACAAAACCCTATTGTAGCCCTAAGAAAATAAATAAATGCAAGAATCAATTACTGTTTAAGTATCAGTGGCGCGAGGTATCCGAGTCGGAGCCGGAGCCAAAAATCTCGTCCTCAAGCCCACCCATATTGACATCATACGCTGCAGCAAATTGCGCCTGGACATCCCAGGTCCCATCCGGCTCCTCGTTGTCGTAGCTGTTGTCGTCGCCCGACATCGGATCGTCATGTTCGGCATCGGAGGCATCCTCGTCATTGAGGAAAGAGGCGACACTGCCGGCGTCGGACGACTCCGCTGCTTCGTCGCTGTCCTCGCTACCAACAATGTCCCCCTCGCCTTCATCATCAGCGTCATCAACACCCTCCGCCGACGCCTCGGCATCAGCTTTCCCAAAATCAAGATCATAGTTGGCGAAGACAGCTTCACCATACTTCTCGGTCAATTCTGCAACAGATAAAGTGTTGTCGCCACGGCGGGAGAAGAAATCCTTGGAGCCAGGAGCCAAAACAACGATGAGTTAGGGTGCAATTTTGGCCCGAGCCTGGGGAGGTCGATTGTTGAACCAGTCGGGGTCGTAATATTGGATCGGCATTTCTTTCGGGCTGCCGCGAGTCCTGAAAAAATGAATCAGTGTTTACACTCGAGCACAAAATAAATGGATTCAACCTGTTCCCTCCTTCTGCAATATATTGTCGCGGACTACTCCAAGAGCTCTAGGCGGCTTATATTCCGTGGCTGCCGGCGCCGGCGTCTCCGGCACTTCATTCTGGGCCTGCTAATGAGTCAGTACCATGAGTTCGTGCAGAGAAAAATCTTACTGGAGGTAATGAACCATCTGCGACAAGTGCTGCATCCTGCTTGCGGTGGGTGGTTACCGTGGACTTGTGGCACTTGCCCTGCGCTGTTGTCCCATCCTTTCTCTCCCAGGTTTGCGCCCCGCAATCATGAAAGCGGCAATGACACAGGATGTAATGCTTCTTGCCTTCGGGATGTTCTTCCATAGTCGTTCGTTATTAAGAAAGTAGTTCGTGGGTGAGCTGCGGGAGGCGCTGCAGTCGGTCGTTGACCGGTAACTATAAGTGCTTTGACCCGAAATCATTGATAAGATATGATTAGATATGTCATCTTATCATCCCTAATGTTAACCGGTTGTTCTTTGCTTTATTTAAATTTGGTGACGGTTTAACCATTGTTCACACCCGGGCAAATTGAGGGCCAGTTTTCTTTTGCAGGAAATTGAGAAAGCGGTCCAAATTTCGAAAACGCGTGGCTGCAGCGTGGCAGCGGTAACCTCCGAAATCTCGCTTAAAGGGAAAGCGGCCGGATTTAAGCAAATGACACTTCAGGTGGCTGTTCGATGACAACATAAACCCGGGTCGCGGATGACACGTGATTGTCCGCCGTGTGAATTCAAGACAGAAAATATTGACTTCGGCAATTTAGCTACAGTACACTGGGCAAAAAACAATAACCGGGCGCTTCACCGGCGGTCCACCGTATCCATACTCATCACATCCGTCTCGGATATATGGGGGATATGTGGGACCTTCCGAAGTCCCCGTTCACCAGGAAAAATACACCTGGCAGCCAACCGAGATTAAAAAAAGCCGAATGTTTAAAGTACATGACATACCACATATCACATGAAGGGAGAGGAATAATGCAACAGTCAGCGCTCATAGATAACAGGCTAGCAGTGGCTGCTCACCCATACTCCGAAAACTCGACACCACTCTCAGACTTGACCCCGACTTTTGCGGCGTTGTCCACTCAAAGGTGGAGTGGGCGACATTTTGTGGCAAAGCATAGCATCCATGGCGGAGACAACGGTGTAGATGACATCAGCCGGGTATACAACGGCCAGGGATGGTGAAGAAGGTTCTGGTGGTGGTGGTTAGAGTGAGAGAGGCGTGTCGTTGATTGTGAGGCCATTTGTTTGGAACTGTGGAGTAGATGACATCATACATTAGGGTCGGCTTCAGAATACCGTTAGAGGGCCTCCATTGATTCTGACAATGATTTTCATGACGAAAGACCATGAATTCCGTGATCTAGAAATCCAGAAAATATTGGCAAAATTAGGTCATGAAAGACATCCTGAAATTCACAGGGTGTATCATGATGAAGCATCATGATTCCTGAATTTCATGAAAATAGGGGTGCTCAATTCTTATCTCGTGGGCCCGTCCCATGGCATATTTGGTCGAAACAAATAAAGATTCAAACTCCGCCAGGAAACAAACCGTTTTGCACATCCTCTTGGTTCATTTCCTAGCCCAACTTTGACTCCAAACTCACCCTAACCTTTAATCACTCATCTGGGTCAATTTAACAAGGCCTGACAAATTTGAGGGGCCCGCAACTTCAGGGTTTTGCCACATTCAGACAAGTATACTTATATCTGGCAGTGAACATTGTATTGAAGGAAGATAAACACTTGGGGTACCATTCATTACCTCATTGAATATATTGTGGGGCTCATTTGTCTCTGAAATGTGGGTAGGAACAGTGGGGTTGAGACCAAGACGAAGCGGAGTTTGAATCTTTATTTGTTTCAACCAAATATGCCACGGGACGGGCCCACGAGATAAGAATTGAGCACCCCTAATAGTACTGAATTTCAAGACAAATCCTTTTCACAGTGCGATAATAGATCTACGCAGGTCATTCACTGGGTTGAAGCCGTTTGTAGTCAGAGGATAGGCTGCGTTCGCCTACCTTGGTCTACCTTGGTCTACCCCTTGTCTACCCCTGTCGACATATGTGTTTGTCTATGTTTGTGTAGCCTGGTCCACACACGGTAGTCACATGCTGTCACAGGTGTGACTACATTGGGCTACACATGTAGACCCATGTCGACACACCATATATGAATACAATATAACAATATGACATCTATCTATGTGCAGATATCGATTACACTCTGTAGGCAGACTCTGCAGAGCGTGTCTGAAATGGCGCCACGTCCGGTTAGCACGCCGCATCAGGGAACCAAACATGTCATAACTTCGACAATCATGGCCCACACAGAATTTAGGATGAGAATCATTGGACAAATACTTGGAAAATACCGGTACAGTATATTACAGGTCAATGACACAAACAAATAAAGAATGCCCATAGTGGTGCATCCAGAGCTTTATTTCTTGATCTGAGTACATAGAACACACTAATTTTATGCAGTTCATGATCCTACCCAAGTTGGGAATTTTTGAGCTCCAGGATTATGGTGGATGAAGTGGCTGATTTTGTGTCATTGACCCCATCAGCCCAAATGTTTGACCAAACAATGACCAAACATTGCAGCAGAAACACTCCGCATTTCTCTTGCAATGTCTCCGTGTGAATTTTGAACCTACAGAATGACCTTGAGACATGTAAAGGTCATACATATTAATTCTTGTGGTGGCAGAGGTGGAACTAGGCCCGAAAAATATTGTGTCATTGACCGGTCTGTGTCATTGACCCGTAATATACTGTACAAGGCTACCAATGTAAATGGGAGCTCGAAGATGGTTCTCCAACTTCATCAGTAAAACTACACATGTGTCTTTGACATCTTACATCTTTGGGATCCATCTTTGAATGACTTGGTCTTGGGGATCGTGTCTTATGTCTTTGAGATCACATCTTGGGGCATCTTACTCTTGTCCCCAGTGTCTTATGTCTGGACACATTAGCCTTCTGAATAGCTTGAAAAGTACTCACAATGGATGGATTATGTATGTATATGAACCTGCGTTCAATGTTTCGGGCCTGATTGGAATAGGCATGTACATGCCTGCGGAACACCGTATCACTTGCAGTACGCCGACCTCCACCTAGTATCATTATGATTATAAGCGGAGACAGGTGATGTTGATCAAGTTTTCTGAAAAGAAAAGCTAAGGCGTAATTCCCCGCTGTTACTGACTCGTCAAATGGCTTGCTGGCGATAAAGTCGACAAGATTTTGCGCCAAGTCTTTCAAACTCCGATGTTCCGATCATCGGGAGTTATCGGATCGCCCAGATGGCGTGACTTTGGCAGGTGGTACGTCGTCGTCTTTCTTCCTTTCCCCCCACTGTGTCTGCCTCAGTTTCTTGCGTCCTCCCTCAACTCAAGCCTTCAAGCTCCAAGCTCCAAGCCCTCAAGCCTTCAAGCTTCAAGCTTCAAGCCCAAGCCAATCTCAAAGCTAACTACAAGCCAGCTGTCTCATGCTTGCGCTCGTCTCTCGGACTTCGGATCCCCGCAGTGTGTTACGCTGGTGTAGCCTGTTGTCTCATTTCTATCCCTCAACCTGAATGTTCAAACATTCCGAGCCCCTTGTGGCCTTCTACCTCATAGATCTGGATTCTAGGATGTCCGTTCAGTCCCGAATACGTGAGTTTTCAAGCTCTATATTTATTTATTCCTATGATTCATGTCTTCTCCAGTCTTTACACCTCACTTCACCTTGCCCGCTGCCCGCCTCCGCCTCCGCCTCCGCCGCGCGTCCGCCACATTCCGGCTGGTCCAAAGTGACTGTTAGAGGTTGGTTAGAGGCAACACCATGGATGGAGGGATTCGTCGTGATGGATCTTATTTACACAATTGTTCCATTGCCTGCCTGCAAATATATCTATTTTCATCTTTCGAGCATCTTATGAGTGGTCTTCCTGAGTCTAACACGTCTTTGAACACATCTTAAGCAAACGGACCGGCATCTTTGGAGTCTTGCCCAAGACGTCAAAGATGCCAAAGACAGAAGTGTAGTTTTACTGATGTTGGTGTGCCTGGGTCTACCCTGGGTCTACCAAAGTACTCTCAGGTAGACACAGCTTGGATAGGGTAGACCATGCGTAGACATACTGTGTCTACACGATTTTACCCCTGTACACATAGGTCCGTGTCTACCCCCTTGTCTACCCCCGTAGCCACACCCCATCAGGAAAACCCTCTTTCCTGAATTCGGCTGAATTCTGCAAATTCACCCAAATTCCGCCCAAATTCCGCCAAATACTCGCTTTTCCCAAATTCGGAGGATTTGTAGAAAAGGGGGGGCCTCCTTGATCCGCTACCACCATCATCTTCTGCTTTCCCACGCTGGCTGGCGCTAGTGGTGAGATAACATAAGGATTATGCTGGTGGCTGGTGGCTCTCGGAGTGGGTATTACTACCAGGCTTACGCCTTAGGGTTACCCCCCACCCGCGTAGCCTCCGAGCTACACCGCGAAATGCGGAAAGTGGCCTTGAGCCCTCGCGTACAGCAATACCATGCTTGATTTTCGGCGTCCAACTTTTCTAAGGAGTTCTCCTCAGAACCTGTTACCATTCCCTAACACAATCTGTTATTGAATGTCTTTTATCGACCAACAACCACCTCTCCTGGTGCCAGTGCAATCCGAAATTTGAGCGAATGACGGAGGACTCCGGTCCGGGTTAAAGCCGGATCCGACTGATTGGACAGATCATCCATCATTCTTCCTGCTTGACCCTCGTCGTTCATCGCTGGCTGGCTCGAGGGTGTCCAGTGCCGCTCCTTGCTCAGTGCTACTCCTCTCCCAGCACACCTTCAAGACTATTCTCTTGCCGGACCTATGACGTCTTCTTTGTTCGAGATCTTTCGACGTGCTGACTCGATCCCTGACTCAAGCCTGACTCGACATGAGCCCCAGGAAGTTTCTCGAATGTCTCACCTAAACACAAGAGAACAGCCCATATTTAAATGGTGCTGGGCTAGCCCGAACCTTTGCTCGAAACTATGGATATTACCCCTGCCCTTGATATTGACTCTGTCGATAACGCGCCTCCTCCCGCACGCGATCTCAAGGACTTTCTTGCTGGTACAAAAACCAACATTCTTCCTGCCCATGGTTGGACGTCTGCGTCGATCCTATTCAACCACCTCGATGAAAATGTAAAGAAGGTTATGGACAAACCGAGTGCGCACGATCTGTGTCTTTTGTTTTGGTGCCTTTAGGCTCTAACTACCCCCCTTCTCTAAGTGTCGTCGCTTGCCGCAGTCATAATCGGACGCGACCGGCCTGCCGACCGCGCTACGGCTGCCGACGCGATCGCTGACGCTATCGTTAGCATGGGGCTCGCTACCCACGACGATTTCACTGTCATTCCCGCAACCCCCAAGGACGGAGATCCAGACACGCCTATTCTCCCCCACACCACCTTGATTATGTGCAACTCTTCCCAGCTGAAGGACAAAATTACCGGCGACGCCACCAAGGCCATCATCCACACCAGGCGCAAGGACGAATCCGATGGGTTCACCTTTTATCTCATGCCGGTCTTCCCTGACCATAGTTGGTACATTGGTGCGCAACCGAACTACTCTCCTCTTCTAATTTAATCCATATCACCCAGGAACTTTTGTTGGACTCTCTGATCGTCTCACGACGAGAGAATTCCTTGCCGCCTTCTTTGAGAAGCTCATTGCCGACCGCGATGCAATCAAACTGATCGAGGACCACCATGATCGTGTCCCTGACGCCCACGACATCCCCTCCGTTGTCCGTGTCCTGCTGGCATACGCCGAGGTTAAGCCTTGCCAAGTTTGGATGCCTGGTCGCCGTTCCTCGACAGGCCAACGCCAAAACGCTGTGCGTATCTACATGCCGCCACCCTCTTTCCAGGACGACGCTATTAAAGCCTGGAAAGCGCTCATCGCCTCGGCCTCATTCACCTTTGTCGTCGACTGTCGCGGACGCGCCACCCCCTTCAAGCCCGAGACTGCACGAACGGGTAAAGCTCGTCCCATGGAGTGCATCGACTGTCTTGGGCTTGACCACTACAGAGATGAGTGCCCCATTACTACATCTCCGGAGTTCCTCGCCGTTCACCTTAACCAGGCCGAACGCGACTCCGTTAATGTTGGCACCACTCTCGCCACTATTCGCGACAAAGACAAGATGGACCCTGATGGCTTCAAGACCGTCTATCGGAACACCCGCCCTCGCAATGGCCCCGGCCCTTACAAGCGCCCCTGGGGCACACACCCGCGTCGCGCTAACTAAACGCGTAATAACGCAAGCCTGTACGAAGTAAAGATATCTTTTTTGCCCCCGAAATTTGATACTGTGAATGATTGTAACCTGTACTACTATCCACGAATCCACTTATCCCTCTGCCTTATAATTATCCTGCACCCCACTCGTTGCTGCAATACCTGCTCAAGCCCGGGCTAATCAGTGATCCGCCTCTGGATCAAAATAATGTTACGTTTGCCCACGCGCTGTTAAGTTAAACAGGAACCTCCATGTCGCATTCTCATCCCCTGTCGCCGACGCTCTCGGAGTCTCTCTTGACCCCAAGACTTCCCCACCCCCACCTACCGGACTAAATGATGCCCCTCGATCAAAAGATAACCTGCATTGCTACTCGCTCACTGGGCCCTTGCTCGCTCATGTCTCAAGGCTAACACGCAACTCAAGCCTCCGATTCCAGGAGCTGGTCCACTGGCTTCCAATTATTTCGCCTCAGTTCCAGCTGCCAGCGCTAAAATTACGCCTTCCCGATATGTGACACTTTGTCTCAGTGATACGCAACTCTAGCTTCCGAGCCCACAAGACGTTCCACTGGCTTCCATTTTCTTTTTCGTCTCAATTCGAGCTGCCAGCACTAAAATTACGCCTGCCCGATATGCGACACCTGGTCTCAGTGATACGCAACTCCAGCTTCCGAGCCCACAAGACGTTCCACTAGCTTCCATTTTCTTCCCCGACACAACGTACCTGAACTAAAGTTATGCCTTACCAATGTGCAATTCAAATCTCTGTGAGCACGAGACATTCCACGACCTTCTGTCTTCTTCCTGGCGACGCTGTGCACTCATCCTTATCCACTGAATTGGCTTAACCTGCGGCCGCGAGATGTTCCAGTGCATTCCACCCATGGTCTTGGCACCATGATGACTCATGTAAATGTGAAAATTCCTCGGCCTTCCCAAAGCTTCTGTCTCACAATACACAAGAGCGCTCTTTTTTTTAAAATAAACCGACTTCCAGTGAGGATCATATACCCAAATTCCTCTATTTCGATGACCTTGCCCAAAGATACCTCCCCCTCCCACGATGACACTGGGCACGACTCAGACAGCACCGGCAGTATCCCTGACCTGGTCGCTGCTAACGATTCCGACCGCGAAGCTGACGATGAGCACATGCGGCCTAACACCCCCGTCACTCCCATCCGTACCCGCACCACTGGCCTGAACGGAATCACCTCTGCCTTTCAGTCCATGGTGATCGGAGTACGTCAGAAAATCTCCCCATATGCATGCCATGACAGATTTTGTTCAGAACCAGCCCCAATTGTATCAGTCGCGTGGGCGCCGTGGCCCCTTCATCGGAGGACAGGCCTACAATAGCGACGGCACCCTCAACACCAACTGGCGTATCCCAGCCAACCTCGCCCACCGTGCCCTTCGTGATGCGGTCGCGGATCGCTTTGACAAGCCCGTTGTTGTGGATGTGCGTTACAACTTCCACACTCTTCACCTAGCTAAACAATTATTCATCCGATTGAATTTAGGGCGGCGGTGGATCCAACTTTTTCCATGGAGGAGCCTCGTACAATATTTATGCCCGTCGCCGTCGCATGGATGGCCAGATGTTCCATGACCTCATCCAGCACGTCCAGCACTTGGAACGAGCCGTCGACGGCCTTCGCGAGGATGTCCACTGGATCATTCGCCACCAATTCTGAGCTCTGAGCTCCTCAAGAAGCCACGTCGTCTCTTGCCACTTTCCTTCTCATCTCTCTCGCCTCGGTGGTACGCCCCATTACTCTATAAAATTCCAAAAAATGTTGTGTACAATGTATGATTAACGAAGAAGTCCGCTCAAGCGTACCGAGCTAAATGTAATACTACTTGTGTTGAATATCATGATACTTCGGTCATTGATGAAGCTAATTGAGCCCGAAATCTCCCTCGGAATGAGCCTCGGAATATCAATCTTAAATCTGCCCACTTTCTTCAATATACAGAACGTGTGCTCAAAAACTCAATGAGGACGCGAGTGTCTTTTAAAATCTCCTCCATGTTATTCTTCTGCCTATAATGTCCGTATTTTGCACTAGTAAATGCCCTCAGCATAGGCATCCTTAGACGGCGGTCTCTAAATACGCATCACACATGATATCACAACCAATCAATTTCCAGAATGGCACCACAGACCCTCCTGGCTCACGGGAGGGTTCCGGGGATTCGGTGCGTCCCTCTCGCATGTGCCTGCCGGCAGCGAGTTCAAATAGCGAAATCAGCAGGAGTTGGGGCGACCAGGGGCCTAGCCCTGACTATCAAACACGCGACCCCTCCTGTAGCGACTCTGTTGCTCTGGTCGCTGCAGCGACGCACGAAGAGCGGCAAATATGTGCCGTTTCTACGATACTTACCTCCGAAAGTTCGCCTGCATCAGTCGCAGCGACTATGGAGGCCGAACCCTCGGAAGGTTTGACTTTACCCAATATTGTGAACGGTACTAAGAGAAAATTGAGCTGGATCACTGATGATGCGGCAGTAGAGAACAGGATTCGTTCTGCCAACTCTGAACCCGATGTTGGTGGACAGTTCAATTTTTCTCCACCTACGGCTAACCTAGCTCCCCAAGACGCGACCTCCAACTCCCCTGAAGCCAGGGAGACTTTGATAGAACCCTGGGAGGTCATTAACAGTGAAATACGACGGAGGAATATTCATACCAACCCACCGGTCTCTGCCAAATCAACACGCTCCACCTTGAATGTAGCCTCCTTGAACATTGCGGGCCGAGAAACTGCCTCTGCGATGAATCGAAGCAACCACAAATTTAAATTCCTAAAACAACTTATCGATGAGAAACGTTTAGGAGTGTTGGCGATGCAAGAAACTCACCTCAATGATAATGGTGTTGAAAACTTCCACGAGATATACAATAGTTGGTTCAAGATTTTCCACTCTGCCCACCCAGAAAGCCCCACTTCCACCGCTGGGGTTGCAATCCTTTTGAACAAGAAATTTATAGATGTTGAGCATGTCCAAACCCACGAGCTTCTTCCGGGTCGTGCTCTGATGCTTATAGTGCCCTGGCACAAAGGCCGCTTGCTCACAATCCTGAATATCTACGCGCCCAATAAACCCCAAGACAGGGAACAAATGTGGACCCATCTTTGGACGAAATGGAGAGATAATTCACACCTCCCCTTCCCTGACCTTGTTCTGGGAGATTGGAACTTTGTAGAGGATGAAAGGGATCGGTGGTCAAGCACAAAATCAGCAGTGCCAGAAAGCTTCAACCGACTGAAGTCTTTACTCCAGATTGAAGACGGGTGGAGAAATACGTACCATGACGATCGTGAATACACATGCATCCAACGCCGGACTGACGCTGTGACGGGTTCAATACAAATATCGAGATCACGAATAGACAGAATTTATGTGCAACATAAACTCTTCGATGAATGCCGTGGGTGGAACATTGTCGCTACCCCCATCAAAACGGACCACTCCCTGGTAACAGTTCAGCTGGTCGCTAGGAATAGCGAAAAACCAGGCAAAGGCCGATTCAAACTGCCACTGTACCTTCTCAAGACTCCGAAATTCACGAAGAAAATCCACCGATTGAAATACATCTTAAAAAGTGACTGTGAAAACCTTATAAAGGCACCACGAACCCACGAACAAAATATCCAAACTCTTTGGGCTCGATTCAAGCGTGACACTATTGAACATAGTAAGCATTGCTCCCTCCTAGTTGAAAATAAAGAGACAAGAGACTTGAGCACATGGAAAGCGCAACTTTCCCTTATAATTCACGATACCACTTTATCAATGGAGGATCGAAACCTTGCCGCATATATCCTTGAAAAGAAAATAAACGACACTTTGAGAGACCGAGCACAAGATAAAAAGGATTTATCACAGACCCGATATGACGTCGAAGGAGAGACCCTGCATAGCAGTTTCTGGACCCGATCTGCAGCGGGATACCACGTTCAAGAGTCAATCCACGAGTTTTTGAAACCGAATGAGACTACAGACACCCCAGAATATGTATCACGTCCCAGGGAAATGGCTGAAATTGCACGCACTTATCACGATACTATTCAGGATAAAGATAAACCCGACAGCTATGCAAAAATTCTCGCAACATCTGTGGTCCTCGACAACTGCGAGGCTCACCTGAATAAATGTCAACATGATTTAATGGAGCAACGCCTCCTTGCATTTGAGGTGAGGAACGCTCTGAAATTGTCCAACAACGGCTCTGCCCCAGGAACAGATGGCCTTCCCTACGAATTCTACAAATGGTTAGAAATTGAATGTAAAAATGAAGGTGAAGATGCCTGGGACATTATGGAATTCCTTGAACTCCTGTACGAAGATATTGAGACTTACGGAATGGCCCCAAATACGGATTTCAACACGGGATGGATGTGCCCTATATACAAAAAGGGAGATCGCGCGCAAGTCGCAAATTATCGCCCAATCACCCTGCTCAACTCCGACTATAAATTGTTGACCAAGGCCTACTCTCTGAGGCTAGCCGAAGTTGCACCCGAACTTATACATCGCGATCAGGCGGGATTCATGAAGGGTCGTAAGATTGAAGATCAAGTAAAACAATTAAAACACTTACTCAACTATGCCGAAGCTGTGGAAGAAAACGGGGTTGTGGTCGGCCTTGACCAGGAAAAAGCTTACGATAAAATAGACCATGAATACCTCCTAACGGTCCTCGAACAAATGCGCTTCTCACATAAATTTGGTAAGCTCGTCAAAACCCTGTACACCGATGCTCAAACCCGGGTAATGATCAATGGCGAACTGAGCCAACCTTTTACTGTGAAACGGGGTGTCCGCCAAGGCGACCCACTATCTTGCTTATTATTCAACCTGGCCATCGAGCCGTTGGCCTGCTTGATACGGAAATCTGACATCAAAGGAATTAGCGTACCTGGAACGGACCGCAAGCTGCTCATTTCTCTCTTCGCTGATGACACGACCATCTACCTGTCTGACTCAGACTCTTGGACGAGCCTTTGGAATATTCTCGACCTATGGTGCACAGCATCAACCGCAAAATTTAATATGCGCAAGACGGTTATCTTACCATTTGGTTCGCCCGAGTACAGAGCACAAGTGGTTCTGGACCGAAAAATAAGCCCTATGTCCACAAGGATTAGTACTGACCTTGCAATCATCCCGGACAAACAGACGAGTAGATTCCTTGGAGCGTGGATTGGCAACGATGTACCTTACCTAACACCGTGGCCTGAGATACTGGAAAAGATTGCGAGGGATCTCACCCGCTGGGACACCAAAAAACCGACAGTGGAAGGCAGACGACATATAATAAACATGCTCATTGGCGGAAGAACCCAATACCTGACCCGAGTTCAAGGCATGCCGAATGAAATCGAGAAAAAATTGATCAGAATGCGAGACGACTTCCTATGGGAAGGAAAGAAAGCACGAATAGCTCACAATACGATGTCCCTCTCACTCAACAACGGAGGAAAGCAGATTCTTGACCTCCACTCAAGGAATGAAGCAATAGACTTGTGGAACCTGAAGGAATTCCTGCGAGACGGGGATGATCGAGAAAATTGGTCGTTCTTCGCGGAACACACCATTATCAAGCGCTGGGATGCGAGCCAGACAACGAATCATCAGGGGTCCGTATACAATCTGTTTTTGCAAAAAGTGCACATACCGTCCTGGAGGAACAACCCGTTGCCCCTTGATCTCCAGCGTATGATTTCTGTGGCCAAAAAATACCGCCTTGAGTTCACAGGCTTATCAATTTCGAAGAAGGTACGGCTCGAGATGCCTATATGGAACCATATCACAACTGTTGAGTCCAGACTCGAAAAAATTCGTAGGAAAGAAGCCTTCAAGTGCTTACGACTCAATCATAATACACGCAGTGTTGCGGACCTCCTGGCAATTGCGGATCGGAAGACTACGCTGGCCAGACAGCCCCATACGCTAAATCCTTCCGGAATTGCAAGAAGGAACTGTGGCTGCCCCCCCTGTCGACGAGATCGAAATGAATATGGATGCAATCATCCAGGAGAATGCATTGAGATGGCAAAACTTCTGTTGGATTGTCTTCAGCCTAAATGGAACCCCCTGACGCCCAACGAGGACCTTTGCGAAGAACTTGCCCTTTCCCCACCGGAGAAAGCCAGAAATGAACAGCAAGAGCATGGCGATGACCTTGAAGATGGAGATGACGTGGTGACTTTTGATCCGGAATTCCGTTTGACAGACTTTTCGCATGGCTACAGAATTTTTGCCTCCGAAGATCACACAACGTCGATATCAACGAAGCGACACAGGTCTCTAAATCCGGATCCTACAAACCTTGAAGTGTTCTTACATGCAAAAATAATCCACCCAGGCGAAGCACATGCACAGGTACTTGCGCTGATCCTAATTCGGAAAAATCTCGAGATCCAAATGAAAAACTCCTTGCTCCTTGCATCAGATAACCTGGAACTGTATCCCTCATTTAATACAGGCATTTTGGGTGGCTTACTTTACGTGCTCCTGAACACTCCTCTATCTGTTCCACTTATTATCCACTCCCGCTCCAAATTTCTTGGCAGTACCCTCGTAACAAACCGCACCGACAGCGAGAGCAACCCGCTCGACCCGAACTATCAGCTGATTAAATGTGCTATCACCGCATTGCAGGAGCGAACTGGGAGAACTTGGTTCAAGAAGTCACATATCAATCCAGCAGTGGAGCTGAAAAATCTACAGGGCACACCAACAACCCTGGATACCGAAACAGACATGATGTTCACTTCACCGGGAATGCTTCTGAAAGATGGAAACCAGCGCCTTTTTACCAAAATAATACAGTCCTTGGGAAGTCGACCGCATCGCAAGTCAACCGCGTGCAATCTCGCCCGCATACAGTCTAGTATTCACGAACAATTTGGATACGAGCCAACTACAGCTGCTGTCTGGAGCTCAATAAGATCGAACACTATCCACCGACTAACCCGTAATTTTTTGTGGAAATGCATACATGATATTTACCGTGTAGGGTATTTCTGGGACCATATTCCCAACTGTGAAATATTTGGACAATGTCATACATGCCGGGTGCCAGAAACACTTGAGCACATCATGCTAGAATGCCTCGCTCCTGGTACCCAACAGATCTGGAGACTTGCGGAAAAATTCTGGAAGCTTAGATATGCATCTTGGATAAAATTAAATTGGGGATTACTCCTCGGGTGTGGACTGTCACGGTTTAGATCGACCAAAGGGCGTATTTTACCCGGTAAGAATCGCCTATTCACAATCACTGTCTCAACGTCGATGCACCTGATTTGGAAATTACGAAATGAGAGAATGTTTGAAACACATAGTGATTCATCTGAGTCTGAAATACATAACCGATGGGTAGCCATAATGAACCTGACTCTGAAGAGAGATAAATTACTCACAAATCGAGTCCGGTTCGGTGGTCTAGCGACCAATAAACAGTTAGTACTTAACACTTGGAGCGGAACGCTCCTTGATGAAGATGCCCTGCCGGATGACTGGACAAGACAGAAGGGGGTTTTAGTGGGTATATGGCCCAACACTCGAAAAAATGGAATAGGTTAAATTAATGGCCAGAGTCCCACACAAAGGCTTGAAACCTGTGCGTAACGGCATTTCCTCCAGGACAAACTTCCCGGCTATATTGGCAACTACCAATTAAACCAGCGGGTACGCTTGGAATGCATTGCAGACTGAGTTGTATTATCTAAACGCTCCAAAAAAAAAAAAAAAAAAAAAAAAAAAAGATTAGATGACAAACATTAATCACATGCATAGTGTAAACAAGGCACCGTAGACATCTAGCCTGCATCGACCAACGGCACAGGTGAGTTTAGCCGCAGTTGAGGCTTTGGACCATCAGCGTGCATTATAAAGAGGAATAATGCGCACCATTGGACTTCCTCAGCGCACTGTGATATACGATGTCCTAGTTTTCCGCAACCGTAGCCACGTTTCAAAAAAGTTATCAGTGTTGGTCAGAAGTATATGCTGTGAAGCACGACTGGCGCCCTCGCAGATGGGCAGGCGGCTCTCTATAGTAATAACCATACTAATTCAACTCGGAGAAAAGATTACTGAACTGCATACAGGCGCACCAGATGGTCTGTTACACCACACATTGCACAACGTGTGTCGCGTTTTGCAGTGATTCGCCGTGTGGCCTTCCATTCCACCTGGTAAATGGCCCTGTTAATAAGAAGATCAACAGACAGAGTGTAAATATCACAGTTGTAGCTGGATTTATACAGAAAAATCCTGTAAGCTGGGCTGAAGGTGGGACCGAGAGACCCGTGGGGTGTGCCGGCTTTGCGCGGCAACACATGGATGGGTAGAGTCTAGAAGTGAGTTCAAAGTGATGATACATTCTATGTTTGGATGTGTTTGACACCACAGCGCGGGATGCCGGGCAATGCGCAACATCTTCTTTATTTCTTCTTTTTCTTTTCCGTTTTGCTTATTCTGATTATTTGGATTTTGTTACAAAAAAAAAAAAAAGGAAGTACGAGTTGCATGCCGGGCGAAGCCACGGCCCTTTACCCCAAGTCAGTTCTGTCAACTGCTGGGCGGTTCTCACTGCTATGATTAACAAGCTCTAGTGAGCGGGGTCTCCGCAATTGCCAGCACATTCTTCGACCCCTGGTTCTGTCTGTGAGCGACATCATGGTCATTCTCCTGATGTCTTCAGTCGTCGTCCACGCCGTGTGTTATAGGCACCACTGAGTTCACCGCAACGGAGTCGGTGCTCTTTGTCATCAGCCTTCTCTTTCGCATGGTGATGGTGAAGGGATGGTGGATCACAGGGAGTGTCGGCACGAGCGCAAGGTGTGCCATGGTAGACGTGTAGCTCAACGTGAAGGATTGAAGCCGAGGACCCAGTAATACGCGAACCATGGCCTGTTGTGGACACGCCAGTTGAGATACTTGAGATTCGGCAGGAGGTGTTCCACCGGGGTCGACGCAGCCAACAATTCAAAACAGGGGACCACGCGTCGTTGCCGGACTCATATGAAATAAGATGAGCTTAACTTAAGTCCTGGGCGGTTCGACCGCATGGCGGACTTGAGTTGTGCGGGGCTTAAGTTCTACATAAATTATCCCCGTAGCATCCGTGGGAGCACATATATTACTTAGGTAGCTTATAGAACTTAAGTTCACCCAAAACTCAAGTTTCGTCCAAAACTTAAGTTCTATTCATAACTGAAGTACCCAAAAGTTACAACTGAAGTGTCGTTGACGGCAACTGGATCTCCAAGTCTTTGTTCATCAGTATCAGGTTACATCTACAGACACAACTGTCTTCGTACGGCAATATGCCACTCAAGCGTCCGTTACACGGGGTATGACACCGATGCGCAGGGAACTTAGCCGTCCACGGCGCGCGTAAAAAGGCTACCTCTCTTGCACCCAACCACTTCCGTCTTTGCTCTTTATGTTTTCTTGTCGGTGTTGTTCAAGGGTAATGCACAGGCCTATGCTTGCTATCTGCTTTATGGAAATTAGTCTGATCTCCCCTTGCGAAAATAGAGAGCCGAATCTGAACGGATTGGTACCGTCAATGCAGATATTAAACCCGACTGCATCTGCTGCACAACCAGCTGTTCTTTCTCGCTCCAGCCTATCGCCAGGCATCTATGACCTACCTAACAGTGGGGGAACAGGCCTGGATGGTTCAGCTTCCCTCTGTTTCCCATGCTTTTAGGTTTCCTGGATAGTATATGCCATCAATAGCCGTCTTCTTAGCTTTCTTCGTGAGAGGTCTATTGCCTTGGTCACGAGGTAGATTGATTTTCACAGCGAGTGGGCGGTAGATGACTGTAGCATACAATAGGACGCGTTGTATGTTGGTACAGTACCTGCTTGTTCCTTATTGGGACCTCCGCAGTGATACATCCTTCCTTCCTTCCTTCCTTCCTTCCTTCCTGTGCGATGCCCACTGCTGAAATCCGTGACGCTTGAGATGATGCCAGGACTGGATGCGCGGGCTCGGGTACAGTCGTTGACGGTTACGCAACTCGTACACCTCAAAGATCTGCTCGTGACGGTGTAAACCAGACTGCGTTAGGTCACTGTCACTGCTGCCTACGCTGGATACTCTAATATTCGATGGCGAACCCGAGTTTGTCCCCACCTGTGCATCTCACGACGTGCAACTATTCCCGTCCATACGCAACCTCAGCTTTGTGTTTGCTTCACCTCAGTTCCTTGCGGCGTTCTTGGATATAAACGACGCTTGGTCCCTCACCAACTTCACAGGCCAGATGCCGTCAGCCACCGCCGCAGAGAACTCGAACCTCAACGCCATCCTTTCGGCGAAGTGCAACCACGCTTCCCTCACAAACCTCAACCTCGGGGCAGTCCCTCTCACCACCCCATCCCGCCCTCTGTTCTCCCCGATCCAGCGATCACCATTGACGCACTATACCCCCTCTTCTTCTCTGGTTTCGATCTCGATGACGCCGGCATGGACGCGCTTGCGCGCGCCTGGCAGCAGGTGTGGTCCTCGAGCTCGGTGGCAGCGCGTTCCGCGGTCCACCATCGCGGGTGACGCTTCGGGGCCACCGCAGCCTCGCGCGGCATTGTCCGAAGCTTACGTTCTTCCGCATGGCAATCGATGAGTCGGTGGTACCCAAACCAGATAGCGACGACGGTCAGAAGACGGAATCGGATTTATCGGCGCAACAGAGGATTGGTTCAATGTCGAAGCTTTCGTCATCGTTGACCTGAAAAAAAGCCATTTTTACAGGAATCCGGCGCGAAAACCTTGTGAAAAAAAGCGATATCCACAGAAATCTGGCGCGGAAGCCTGGTAAAAAAAGCTGTTTTCTAGGGAATTCGTTTGGAGGTCATTTTGACCACAATGGCCCTCCAAAACGGAATCCTGCGCCGGATTCTAGGGTTACTTAGATATATATATCCCTGATTGTCCATTGCGCTGGTTGCCAAATTTGCGTATGATGTCCTTGAGCTATTCTACGCCGTTCCCGTGTTCCACTCAGATGCTTGACTGAGGCTAACCCGTGTTGATATGCTAATTTTTTCTGAAGTTCTTTTGTAGTCTTCTAGTTCTACCGCGGCGAGAAGGTTTCCAAGATCCCACTGCGACCGTGAGCTCGGCTATTAGATTGCAAGGGGGCCCATAGACGATGCCGTAGTGGGCCGTGTACATCGAGATAATTCCTGGAAACCGGCGTTCCTCAGCGGGACCATGCCGTGTAATGCTACCTACTTACCGGAATTGGCAGAATCTCTTACCAAAACCCATCTGTCACTTGTCACCAGCACCTCAAGTGTTCGGTTCAGAGGCTAGCATCACCCGTCACCTGAACACTTAGTCCAATACTACAGTACACGCAAATGGCTTTTATGGCTGAATTTGGTTGGTATACAAAAATCGCAATCTGGTCAACTATTTTGCAAACAGCTATAAGTCCTCAAGTAACGCATCCAACCTCGCTTACTCGAAGGCCACCTTGTTCTCTGTTGCCCACTCCACCAACGTGGTTACCTTGCCAGCGTATTTCCTCACATTCTCCACCGCAACCTTGTACTTGTTGCTCGCGAAAACAGTCTCCATCGCCCCGTCGCTCAGGATCTTAACCAGAGACTTCGCGAGAGGCTCTGGAATCCCATCCGCAACCATGCCTTTCACCGCTTCCTCGTCGCCGACGGCTTCCACAGCCACTTTTCCAAGCACCCTACCAATGGTCTTCACCGCATCTCCTTGACTGATCAATTCTGGCCCGCACAACAAGATACTCTTCTCCCCGCCTGTGCTGCTCGGGCCACCGACCAGGATGGTTCCGCCTGCGCGCCCAATATCCTCGGGCACGATCCAGTCGAATTTGACGTCTGGGGACGGCATCTTGACGGACCCCGCCTTGACCATACCAGCCTCGCGGAACAAATTGCTCGCGAATCCACCAGGACGCAGGGCAACGTAGCCCGACTTCCCAAAGATCTCCTCCAGAGCCACTTCGGCCTGCGCATGGGCGTAGGGGATAATCTCCTGGGCTGGGACGCTGTCGATCGCAGGCTCGTACATCTCCACGCTGAAGCTGCTCAGGAAGACAACAAACTCCACGCCCGCGGCCCTGAGTGCCTCGAAGGCCGCACGGTTGGGGTCGGGCTGCCCTGGGACAGGGAAAACGAGATAGACGAAGGCGTGCTTGGCACCTGACTGCTTTACGGCCTTACTGACGGTCCCGGGCTGCGTGAGGTCGGCCTGCACGCGCTTGTAGCCGCCCGCTTTCTCCTGTTCTGAAGAAAGACCCGGGATGGGCTTCTCGGTGTCGCGGACGGCGAGAGTCACGCTCGCGCCGAGGGACTGGGCATGGCGGGCGCAAACGGAGCCGACGCCTCCAGTGGCGCCGAAGACGAGCACGGGGGTGGGCATATTGGGTGGTTGTGGAAGTGTTGCTTGTGGCGTCACACGGAGTGCTGCGAAGCTTTTTAGATGAGAAAACGTATTTTCTGGAGGTTTGAGCCAAAGAGAAGTCGGGTGAAGCTGGTATTTATATGGGTGTCTGCTGGTGCGGTCCTTGAAATTGTTTCCCAGCACTTGGCAGACATCGGGTCAGCAAAAATACTAAACTCGTATGCATTACACATCTCCACACTCGGTTCGCGGTCCGCTGAGTAATAGTTGCAGACTACAGCGTATCCGCAACCCCCTTTTTCGCTCCAAAGGCCCGAAATCACGAAAGAGTCAAAAATTTGATGTCTGATTACAGAAATT
Source organism: Mycena rebaudengoi (assembly GCA_029282285.1). Taxonomy (NCBI): domain Eukaryota; kingdom Fungi; phylum Basidiomycota; class Agaricomycetes; order Agaricales; family Mycenaceae; genus Mycena; species Mycena rebaudengoi. The sequence continues at coordinate 53,832 of JARJCX010000517.1, forward strand.
TGTGACGCCTGAAATGGGAAGAGCCAGCGAGGAGACATCGCAGAAGCTGAACGAGGAATGCTTGCAAGCCCATTCATTTTGGCTGCACCGATAAATCATTAACTCCTAGTGGTTCTCCCCCTTCCAGCATTCCAGCAGCGATTTTGGCGGACAAAGGGCTCGAAGGCTCGAAGTCGAGCTGGTGTGGGTCACATCAGTCACTGCTCCTCGGTTAAATCCGAGGCGTGATGGCAGAAATCTGAAAAGCGAAAAAAGGCGTTGCGGATACGCGCGAATCCGGTTGGCCTTGAATCCAGATTCTGGAACGGAACACCGCGTATTCAACTTTTTTTTGCCTAAACCCAAGATCGTAATATGGTGTGATGCGGTCCAAATGCGGTCCAAATGCGCGTCTCGGATCAATCTCGGATAACTTCGAATGACGAACAACAACGGGGGTGGTTTAAGTTAATCAGCAAGCTCTCTTTACTCAGCAGCAAAGTCTCATTATTCAGCAGTAGGGCATGCAACCGTCCCGTAATTTTACGGAAGTACGGCCCGAAAAACGGTTACGTCCCCGTACCGTCGGGGGTTCGTGGGAGGTCTCACACGGGGGACGGTACGGGTAGACCCGTATACGGGGTGCCCGTGCCGCCCGATTACGCGTGAAAGACGGGTACGGAAAATCGGCTACGAAATGAACATGCCGACAATGCCGAGGCGTGCTAGCATTGCAATCACTTGGCGTAACAACATTGCAACGTGCCGGCCGCACCTCCACGGCGGGGCAACCTTCTTGGCGGTGGGTTTATCGGCGATCACGAAACCGGGCCGGTCGGCTCACATCCATCTCAGATCTATGTTTGAATTTTTGACCAAGTTCTGAGAGGATTTGGGATCTCTTCCTCGTCCAGTCACTATTGTACCTCCTACATTCCTTCTCAAGCCCAAAATGGGGTGCGTTAAGCTTCAACTCACGGTCCCTTTGATGTCGGCCTGCCAAGACCGTAGATACAGCGGGCGGCCGCAGACGGACCTGTCAAGTATGTGGTGGACGCGATATCTTTACAGTCGACCCAGCTCCTCGGCGTCGAAATTTTGCGGCACAAGGGAAAAGGAGCAAAATATTATGTATTCGGCGGTAGTCTACGTGTTTGTCCTGCTACCAACGTGTTTGAAAGACGCCGGGAATGTTTCAAAGATTCCGTCATCTTTGCCCCTGCACCTGTTGCGGTCTTTAATATGTTCCCGAGGCTGGAGGAGCTTCAGACCGTCGGCCTTGATCAAGTTGTAGACGAGTTGCGCGAGCAAGTGGAGACGCAGCAAACGTCGTGGAAGGAGGTTAAATGCCTAGGAATATCGGCGACCGGAATTTGGATCTTGTGGCAATAATGTTTGCACATGCTATGCATGATGGAAAATTTTCATCCTCATATGTGGGGCAAAATGCAGGTTCCTACCCAGCCGCAGTTACGAGGTTCATAAGACAGCGGTAGTGGTAAATTTTATTTAATACAGAAATGGGTTACCGGTAATATCGGACCGGTGTGACAATATTGTGACTTAACTTTAGGATGAACCTCTCCACGGCGGCTGGCATAACATTGGTAAACAACATAGCCACAATGTGGCTAACTTCCGAGATGAAGCTCTCAGAGGCTCACCCACTCAAAATTTTTTTTTTTGAGGGCTCTAACAGTCTCATAAGGTTACTGAGAGCCTTTAAAGAAAATTCTGGGCTCATAATATACCTTTTGACCTGAGCCATGGTGAATTACACTGAAATTTTGGATCCCTTAACTTTCACCTGCAAATATTGTCCATTAAACTCAACTGAGTGTCAGAATTCATTCAGGATGAGTCTAAGAATATGTTTTATGCACAATATAAATTTATTTTGAGTGGGTGAGCCTCCGAGAGCTTCATCTTGAAGTTAGCCACATTGTGGCTATGTTGTTTACCAATGTTATATGCCAGCCGCCGTGGAGAGGTTCATCCTAAAGTTAAGTCACAATATTGTCACACCGGTCCGATATTACCGGTAACCCATTTCTGTATTAAATAAAATTTACCACTACCGCTGTCTTATGAACCTCGTAACTGCGGCTGGGTAGGAACCTGGGCAAAATGTGCGTTCGAGGAAGGGCAACAATGGTTTCCAAATAAGGCATAGGAAAATCTGATGGCTAAGCTCATTGACACAGCAACGAATTGAAAGCCAGATTTTTTGAAGAATAACTTAGCATGTACAAACATTATTTTACACAAGCTCCAAATTTCGATTGCCGATATTCCTAGGGCGCACCAGACGTGGACCTACATAGCAAAGGCACATTTGAACACGTCTGAATGTTAAGCGCGGTGGAGCAGTCTGATGGAAGCCCTCAGCTCATACAAAGTATGGTCGGCAAGATGAGTAACTCATCTTAATAATGCAAGTTGCATTGAAGCATATGATGGAAGTTCTGAGATTACAAAGTTAGCGCAGTATTGATATGCAGCGAATAGGACGCGTTGTCGAGCAGAACTGATCATTGCAGTCCAAACCAGCTCCAAGACACTAAATTGAACCCATCGAGGTCGATGAACAGCATGAGTCACTGGAATGAATGCGGCGAAGAAGGCCGAGTAAATATTTGCATAACTTAAGTTAAAGGGCCTCTTTATTACTCGCCGCGATCTTGTGGACCAGAGGCACCAGCTTCCGTTAGCATAATGCCCAAGCGGACACGTTTCAAGTCAGCGGTGGGCGGTGACTCTAAAAGATATAGTCCCGTAGCCACGACTGACTTGAGTGCGGCGTCGCCGTGCAATCGGTGCGGTGTGAGGCTGGGCCCGTCGTTGTACGATCTGCGAGTCCGACGGAGAGGGCGGTGGAGAGGTATTTGCAGAAGGTGGGCAGAGTAAGAATATGGAGTGAAAGGATAGAGTAAGAGACTCAGCTAGAAATCACGAAAATTAGCACGAAAAATACATATATATATATTGAGGGTGCGATAGTTGGCTTATATGCACTAGAAGCCATTCGCAAGGCCACCGATGCGGAATATCGGTCGGCGGAACATTTGGGAGCTGCGGGTGTGAAGTACATGTGAGGGCGGCAAAGAATTGGAGAGGCGAAACAAACGGTGCGGTGAGCAGCGGGCGTCGAAGGAGCATGGGGCAACTCACCTGGAATGAGGTCGAGGCCATCTTACAAGGATTCGTTATTGAAAAAAAACGAAAAAAGGATATATGCGAATATAACGTACCAGGTCCCCCGGATATATCCAAAAACCATCCCAGTCTCCCTTATACACTGGTCTGTAGACTTTCGAACGGAAACGACGAAGAACGAGCGCACCGGGAGCATGCGGTAAGCGGTCTACGGTGGCGCCGAGTTGGGGAGCAAATAGTGGAGCGGGGGAGCGGGGGAGCGGTCGAAGTTGCGTTTTCGGGTGGGGACACGTACAGTGGACTCGTCTGAGAGCGCCGCCCAGAAGGTACAAAGATGGAGGCGTGTAGAAGGACAGGAAAAGACAAAAAAACCTGGGGATTGCAATTGATGCACAGCGCACAATTCTGGTCGTACAGCAGATTGAGAAGACGGGAATGGAGTGCAGACGTTGTAGAGTACGCCTCCGAAGGTTTCAGGAATATTTGACTGGAGCTGGGAGAACAGATCGTGGAAGGCGAGCGAGGTAGATGGGGCAATCGTATCAGCGCCGCAGGTGAGGGTGCATTGGGGGGGAAGGGGAGGAAGATGAGAATAGAGAGTGTGCGCAAGCCGCGGAGTGTCGATGGGACGCAGCAGGATACGCAGAGACTGATGGGAGGAAGCCAAGAGAGGAGGGCCCACAGCGCCCATACAGTGCGGGCCGTGCCGGCCGCTGCCGATCGCGGCATGGGCGGCGAGACGCGCGGCGGGAAAGCGAGGCAGAAGGGAGAGATGGAAAGGTTAGGCGGGACTGGTGGGAGCGGGCGGGAGGGAGCAGGGGCACCCCGGGAGCGCGTGGGCGAGAGCGGAAACGCGCGGGCACGTGGGCAGCGGGTCCGGGCGTCGGGCGTGGCGGGAGCAGGCGGGCGGGGTGCCGGCGTGGTCGAGAACAGGAAACCGAGAAACCTGGCAGGTTTGAAGCCATTTTGGCAGATCACCGGTCCAAGTAGAGTCGTACCAGTTTGGTAACCGCCAACAGTGCTCGCCACATTTTTTGGATA
>JARJCX010000518.1:0-57747 GCA_029282285.1 Mycena rebaudengoi
CTCTTTACCTTCTCCCCACGTGCTCGCAATGTACCGACAAATGAACCTCGCTGAAAGGTTTCTACAGTTCTACTTTCCAGTTACTTTCCAATGGCTCACTGACACAATTTAATTAATAGATAAGTGGCTGGGTCTGCACCGAAGCTCAACATGCTTCGTCCAAAACTCTATGCCCAGTGCGCATTCATTTGTGAAAGTTTGGGAATTGGGAGAGCCGGCGTGATGCACGGCGGCAAGCTCACGGCACAGATCGGAGGTTGAAATATTGATCGGCGGCTGACAGTAGCCACCACCCCCTGCTTGCCTCTCATTCCTTACTCCCCAATATCTCCCTCTTTCCTCGTCGTCTTATTCTTAACTTATGAATGCCTAGCTTTTTTTCGAGGACATTTATCTAGTATGATCATGATGTACACATACTATGGGCTTGATTGCCCGCTGCGCCGTGTCGTTCAACCTGGCGCATGTCTCGGAGTCTCTCTTCCTGATGATAAATCACGAATATATTTCAAATGTTCAGTCGTTTAAGCCGCTGACTTGGGGGCAATATCCTCCAAGAATGCATGCACAGTAAATATTTTGGCTTGCACTTTGATGGTGGCATTGCCTAATTCGTACTCCGCTCTCGATCACACAATGCCGCCGTTGCCGCCGTGAGGCACCGATCGCCGCCGTGCCTCGATCGCGCCGGCTCTCCCAATTCCCAAATGCTCTCATTCATTTCACGATTTAGGGCATCGTTCCTGATTAATCCAGCACACTCCGGTGTCGAACACCCGCCAAATTATCACTCACAGTACCTGTCTGCCCGTGCAACAGAAACCTGACGCCTCCCACACAACTGAACACACCAAAACCCGCTCCATCACCCTCTTCCCTCTCTCGCAGTGCCGTAGTCTAGACTCGTACCCGCCCTCTTGGATTCGGTATCAGGCCAATGGGATTTTTGTTTAGTAGATCAGGTGAACGAAGCGGTTAGAAAGCACTAGGGCTTTCAGACTGGCTTCTATTTTTATTTAAATAGGATGGCTGCATATTATGTAACCTAGGATGCAAAATTGAACTTTACTATTTCATTTTAGTCGTGAGTTTCCTCACATCCTCTCCATGCCGGTATTCGATTACCGTGTCCATCAGTACATCTGGAATCTCCAACACCAACTATACAGTAGGTCGTATCTGCCCCTGTGTGCTACTGAAACTCGCATTAGGCCTGTAGTACTAAATTCTATAATCGAACGCTCTTAGCGTAGGCAATTCGACTCCTTGGAACTGCATCGGCTCCTTCTTTCTCACCAGCGCACCATGTGCAACCCACGGAGGTAATACGACTAATGTCCCATAAACTGTGGCCAATAGTTGCAATTTTACTTAACATCTTTTTAAATTTTGTTTGTTTGTCCTTCCTCTTCTTCTGAAAAACGCAAAAGTCCATTTTATTACTATTCATACACACCATGTCCTCTTCCAAAAATATCAGTGACCTATGTACCCTCCAACTTTATACTCTTGTAACTCCCGAACAACTTGATTATATAATTAATTGATTAATTAATTAAGTGAGAAAACTCAATGTCCACCCTCCAATACCAGCGTGACACATTGAAAGGTTCTATTCCTCTAACCTCCACGTACGATATCAGCTGACCACCTTCTTTCATTACGCGTAGCGCAGCCCGGATATCGATGTTCTTTAGCACTGCTCATGAACCACTGAGCCTTCACATCTCGCTCCTACGCAGCCTCAATTTAAAATATGCTCCTGATTTGTCTGCGGACCATCTCAGACCATGAATCAGTGCACCAAGATCCCAAGGTCGCAGATCACCCAAGTCTTAGAAGATCTCGCAGTGCTCGAACGGGTACCTGAAATTTCTCCCATCAAATTCAACACTGGATCCGAGTGTACAATCATTTCGCAAGGGCATTTCTTATACATATATCTGCAGTTGATTCGACTCCGGCTCCGAGCGGCTAGATCACCATAAATGAAAACATACCATGTGTGAGATTCAGTGGACGCAATTTATTTTGAGCTTTGGGCGTGCATATGGCATTAAATGGGTAAGGCACTGTCTTGCAGCGAACGGGAGATTTAACATACGAGCCAGACGGTAATGGGGTGGAAGACGGCAACATCACGAAAAAAAATTGCCGCCGTATCTAAATAAGCCAGGTTGCGAGGAAGAAATAAAATTCCCACCGACGGACGTGGGGAGTATCAGATGGGGGCGGGAAAAAAACCAAAATGTGGGGGGGACTAAAAACGGCGTCTAAATCTAAAAGAAAGCTAGTTATAGAAGCTCCGGAAAACGGGGATAGTTTGCAGCTACGACTGATAAAAACTCATTTACATAATAATAAATATGAGTCGAACGACGAAGAAGCACATACTGTGCATGTAATGAGCGAAGTTCGAGGTATGTGCAGTGGTTACGTATCCGTGCGCCTGTTGCATATATGTGTGAGCGAGTAAGATCTCGGTACGGATTATTCGAGTGTCGTTTTAGAGTAGTTCATCATGACCACATTGCCTGGGAAACAAAGTCCATCTAGAAGGAATTTTGGTTTGTGACTCGCCGCTTGTGGCCATCCCACCAGTCATTCATCCTAAAGTTATGTCACAATATTGTCACACCGGTCCGGTATTCAGTATTACCGATAATCTATTTCTGGATTAAATAAAAAATTTCACCACCGCTGTCTTCGTAGCTTCGGCTGGGTAGGAACCTGGAGGCCGGGTAGTAGGAAGGGTGCATGAAAATTTGGGAGAATTAATGAAACAGCACAACAAGGACAAAAGCGATCCTTGTGACCGCTTCCTCGTCACATCCGATATGATGATATATCATGACTCTATCTCCACCACATACCGTCTGAGCAACGGGACCACCAAGGCCATTAAGCGCGGCTCCAATCAGTCCGCTGACAACTTGAAAAGCGTTGTTCTCAATGGTCGGATACTCGTTTCATCCTGATCCACGTACACTGATATTAACAATAACAATCCCCAGAACGGGATCGTCTCCCAGATCAGCGGTTTCGCCGGGCTTATGAGTCCTACAACCAGAATCTCCTCATCCGGGTGCAGTCCGTTATTTTATATACCCAGACCGGAGCTATCAGAGTCGCAGGGGTACATACAATTGCTTTCTTTCCTGCTTTCTTAAATTTTATTTCTTATCGGAACGCCATAACCATTTGGCGGCGGTGTTGGTGTCTTCTCAAGCAAGCTCTTTTCCGTTTCCAACCCGATGGCCTTGGCAGGCTTCGAGACTGCCGGTAGTCCCCAAAGTATGTCACTACGTAGAATTCATGATGGGTATACTCATTTCCCCCGTCTTTAGCTGGAATTTCCGGACTCTCGATCGTGAAAAACAACATGGCGGAGTGAGAGCCGGGCCGCTTCGGGGTTCAAATCAACAAGTGAACATAAGTTTCTCTCTTATGAATTGTCAATGTACAACCGCGACTGTATTGTGTTTTTGTGAACAACTTTGAACGACTCGACCGGAAGAATCAGATAGCTGCCGGCGACTAAATATAGTAGTTGAAATAAAATTGGGGAGGGACTATTACATCCAACACACAGATCTAGAGGACGGATACGAGTGGACAAGTCTGTCAAAGGCCCGCTTAGCCTTCAGCTTGTACGCAATCCTGTGCTGTTTACGACCGCAAAACCGTATTGCCGTCTATGATGACTCATCATAGACGGCAATACGGTTCGCTCCATTATTAAAAGGTTTCCCGTTTCTTCAAGAATCTACAGCTACAAACCCCTCATTTCTTCTAACGCCATGGTCGCCCTTCAAAATCTAGGTGTGCTCTGAATTTTTACTCACCTGTTCGCCACAATGCTGATTCTGTCTAGCCACCCTGGCAGGTCGCCAGCTTGACGGTCTTGACCCCGCCTTCGCCGACGCTATCAAGCACGCTGAAGACACTGCTCAATATGGATACGTCCCCCAAGAAAGCATCGCAATTTTATTCATCGTACTCTTTGGGATCAGTACTAGTAATTCCTTCCCTCATCTAAACACCGCAAGTCCTCTGACAGCCATTGGCTACAGTCCTTCATCTCGGACAAGCTACTTATTTCCGCACCTGGTGGCTTCTGCCCACTGCGTGGTACGTCATGCTCGCGAGTTTCCCTAATATCTTGACCTGAGCAGCCACTATCAGCCTTTGCGGAATTGGAGAATTGGCGGGATGGGGCGGACGCTTATGGTCCTCTTCTTCACCGCAGGCCAGTGACCCATTTTTAATGCAGTACGTGATTTCGTCCCCCCGAATTCGCCACAGTATATTTATATCCTGAGTCAGAATAACGGCCACGGTCATTTCGCCCACCCCGCTGTTGGCGGTGAACTTCATCCTTTTGTCGCGTATCGTACAGCGCCTCGGGATATCCTACTCGTGGCTTCCCCCCAAGTGGTGTACGTGATCAATTACTGTTGTCATTCATCCTCTTACCAGCCTGTACGCCTACAGATACTATTATCTTTCTGACATGCGTACGGCTATTGTATCCCGCACTTTGTACCTGTCTGATTGTAATCCCGCACAGGACTTCGTCGCTCTGGTTGTGCAAGGCGTCGGTGGCGGCATGGCCTCCAGTGCACTAAACGATCTCGCCGCCGCTAACAGGGCAAGTTCTTCATTCTGATACCTCTGCTACCATCTAAAATCCTGCCAGGGCGCGAACGTAATGTTCGGGGGTATCATCTTCCAACTGGGTATGTACCCTCGCCACATTTTTCCCATCATACCTCATTCCCGCTCCAGTGGCCATAATTGTATACTCCGCCTTAGCCGGCGACTACTTCAGACGCTATCTCACGGACAGCCCCGCGCGCACCAGCGTTTCGAGCACTCGCGGCGTTCTCACCCCGCGCCTCAAAATTATAATCGGCGCCCTCATGTTCTCCACCACCGTCCTATTCATTCGGTACGTCCCTGAAGCAACAATCAATATACTGCGTACTGATGCGGATCACTTTGACACAGCTCCATATATCGAACGATCGAGCTCCAGGACGGCTGGACCGGGCGCATCATCCACACCGAAGTCTATTTCAACGTTCTCGACGGCGCCATGGTCGTGCTTGCCATCTTCACGATGAACTTTGCGCACCCTGGGTTCCTTCTCCGAGAGCCGTCGCCAACGGGCCCCGAGATTAAAATGGTGGAGAGTCGAGACGACAGCCGCGAACACACTCTGCGCGAGGAGAGCATAAGTAACAATTATCAACCGAAGGCACAGTAGTCGTAGATGCGTTGGTTTTTTGTCCCGAGGACTTTATAGACGTATTTTTGGATACAACGAATGGACCATGCCAATATAATTAAATAATTGTATCATGAGCAGCTAATTTTAGGCACAGCGAAGGTGCCACTGTTGCCCCAGGGAACCACTCCAGTCACACAAACTCGATTGGCTCGAGGGGATATCGATTTATCCTTTCTCTGAGTATAACCACGTCGAACAGCGCGATAATATCCGGATTCGGACGACAGAAATGAATGCATGTACATGGTAAGTAGCTGTGGCGGAGCAAGATATGGGTGGGTGGTGGTCCCCGGTAAGGACTCGAATACAAACCAAGTACATCGAATCGACGGAAGTCGTGACGACGGTGTCTGTGTGGATGTCCTCGCCATTTCGAACCACCGTCGTTATCGTCTTCACTAGCGACGTGCCATTTTTGAGTTTGTGTTGGCACCTCAAATCAAATCTACAAAACGCCAACGCACCGAAACGCGCTGTTTCCTCCGGCGCTAGCTTGCAGCGACTAATGTAAATTTTGACCGCGTTGAGGGGGGCGCAGGGTATGTAGGGCTGAGTGCAGGACTTGAGCATGGCGAGGATGTGGGAGTGCTGCCGAAGTAATCGCCTTAGGCGCGTCATCTCCAGAAGCAGTGCGGGTCGAGCTTGGTCAACAATTAATGACCTGAACAGCACATCGCTGACCGCGAGTCCCGGCATGTCGACCAAGAAGAGCGAATGGAGGGTCGGGATATGCTGAACATTCGACGACGTCACAAATGTGTAAATCTACTTTATATTCGGGATGAGGAGGTAACTGGACCGTCTACACTGCCAACCAGACCGTCACTGGAGAGCAGTGGAATGACACAATCTGGGTGATACAGGTCGATCCAGTGGCTTTCCACAGATCGGCAAACCACTGGAGAGCAGTGAAAGCGTCGGCCCGGTGAGGCGACGGGAAATGAGCAATGAAAATGCAGCAAAAGAGGTTCGAACTTGCGACTAAAACGGTATCGGACGGGAAGCGTGTTATCCAACTGCACCATAGTGCGACATACTGTTGTGTATGATTGAGGTGTCACTATCGGTTGGATCACGGAGATATTAATGGATCATTGTCTGGCAGTCGCTTGGGAAAGTTCCATGGCTGCAAAAGTCAGTTGCAAAAAATCTTGCAGCTAATAATCTCAGTTTTCATTTTCATTGGAATTTGCTCCCTACTTGGAGCCAGTCGGAGGTCCAACTTGCCCTAGAGCGCCGTGAACCACAGTTGATCATGATCATTGTTCTGACAGATGTCATCAACCACGTGAAATGCGCCAGTGGATTTCCAGTGCAGCTCCCACTGGGATCCACCGGTTTGCCGATCTGTAGAATTCCGGTAGAAAAGAAAAAAAAAACCCACAGATCAGACCTTTGCATTCCAGTGATTTCGTGTTCCACTGCGCTACGTCGATCACGCATTACCCAAAGTACCCCGCGCAGAACGTGTCTGTAGATTTTGTAAAACCGAAGTGGAAACCCCCGAGCATGCTTTGATCACCTGTGTCTTTTCGGACGCGCTCATAGATCTCCGCGAACAATTTCTCGGCAAACTCTTCAATGATTTACCTAACCTACGACATCAGATGGCTGAACTGTCCAACACGGAGTTCCTGAAAGCCATCATATATCCTAGATCTACCATTGCGCTGGTTGCTAAATTTGCTTACGATGTCCTCCAAACTTATTACGCCGTCCCCGTGTATCGTCTGAGTGAAGGCTGATTCACCCGTACTAACTTTTGCTTCTTTGTATTCCTCTAGTTTTACCGCGGCGTGTGGAAACATAGCGACCGCGAGCTTTAATTAGCAGGGTGCAGGGAGGTCCAGGGACGATAGTGTACTAGTGCCTGTACACTGGGATAATTCCTGGGAACCGGCGTTCATGAGTTGGACCGTGCCGTGTAATGCTACCTACCTACCTACCACTGGTCTCCAGTGACGGTCTGGTTGGCAGTGTAGGACTTTGGCGCTCTTTCGAGAAATATGTCCGAATTTCGAGAAGACCGAGAACTTATCCACATCCATCCTCATCATGTACAAGACAACTACACACATACAACATTCACAACGACAGAGAAAAAAGCGTCTCTACAATCCTACATACACCCCGTGCGCGGTTGGTTATCATATCGGTTATCCTCGTCATCCGCTTTACAACACGTCTTCCACTTACACGGCCATCCAACGGCACAAGTTACACCCCTCCCTCCACTTTCTTCTTCGTACATGCATCCATAATTTATTCGGCGTCGTTTTCGCCGCCCGTAACCAGCCCCGCGCACGGAGGACGGATCCCCGGACGGAATGACACTGAGGACGGACCTCATAGCCACGTCACGCCCCGCCCCCGCGCAAAGTCCACGCCGTTCTTCAGCTGCTCGAGCGTGAGGAAGATGAGGATCGTGGTGGGCTGCAAGCGGGACCACGCGGGGAGCCAGCCCTTGAACATGAACATGGGGCCCTCGGTCTGGAGCGAGGTGCGGATGACGGCGAGCGTGGACTGTATGGATACGAATGAGTAAAGTACGAATGTCGATGAGCAAAGGTGTGGATAAGAATGAGCGAAGGAATGAATAAGAATTGAGTTGACGACAGCAACGGAAGGAAGGGTGAAAGAGAAGAATCAAATTAGACGCACATTCGACCCCGGCCCCGACGCGTTCATAATCCGGCTCTACACATCAAACAATCAACATCCACGCTAATATCCCAATGACCTAAAGAGACGCACCTTGAGCACATCGGCGGGGGAGCACACCGTGGTGGCTACCGTGCCCTATGGAAGGAGGTCAGCATCGGCGACGTACGTACGATAGGAAGCAGAAATAGGCGAAAAAAAGTCAGGGTTTCGACCATCGATTCATCGATGCAGGACGTGACCTCCATCTACGACGCGACCTCCGCTACGCATCGAATTTCGTGCTCCCGCGCCCATACAAATATTTTTTGAAATAAAAGGACAGCAAAACGCACCGCAGCGAAGCTCGCGGTAAAGTGGCACGCGATGTTGTCGTTGAAATACTGCGTCTTGAGCAGCTCTGCCTTGAAGAAGTCGTACCTGGCGGGGTGTCAATATTATGTACAGTGGGGCAATAGATATGTATATGTGTGTGTGGAATATGCCACAGCCATAAGGGAGGGACGCGAATTCATAGTGACGCAACGTCCCCATCAAAGAAAATGCAAAAGTTTTGGGAAGGAAGACAGCACTCACGACGCCAGCTGGCTCGCATTCATCAGCACCGCACGGAAAACGTTCGGGCCCACGCCACGCGCAAGCGAGGACGCGCCTTCTTCTTTGACCATCTGGCGACGGGATTGGGTTAGCAACAGGATTAATTTAGTGAGAGAGTGAGCGGGAGTGTGAAAGAGAAGGGGGAAGGGGAGGGGAGCAAAGAGAGGCAGAAGAAAGAAAATATGTCAAAGAGGAGGAAAGTATTGTGAAAAGTAATTAATTAATTATGATATGTAAATGAGAAAGTGAACGAGGAATCGAAGCCGCAGCGAGGTGTAAGCAGTAATCCGTGCTGAAGAGCGGCGGCCGTCTCTCTTCGGGAAACATGGCCTCCTCTTATTTGGTCTTTGGAAAGACCCCCGGGAAAGAGAAGAAAAGAACGACAGCACGCGCGCGCGCACCGCCCCATCCCCCATCGGCCCCCGCCCCAAGGGGCAAATAAGTCCAAGCCTTCGTCTCAAATAAAATAATCCAAACCAACCACCCCCACGCATCCGACGAAGCAAGTCGACGGAATGTCCACGGTAAATCGATGGAACGCGCGGAATACCACCTCCACCGCGCATCCTTGTCAAAATACTTCATATCACATCATATCATGTACAACCCGCCTCCCGCGCGCACGGACACATCGATGGCCTCCCCGCGCACACTCGCCCTCGTAGGCGGAAATGGGAGAGTTGAGGAAGAAAACCGCCCTTGGTGCTTCCTCCGTCCGCAAGACGCGGGGCCTCATCCCGCCCATGCGCGACCATTGCGGCCATCAACACAATCACCGACCCGCAGCGATATATATCCAACAACTCCACCCCACCCCCGCACGCGCTTCCCGCCATTTATCTATTGGAACACCTCTTGCCATTTGGTTATTGGACAACCAACCAACCAACCATCCTTCCCCACAAGAAAAAAGAAAGAAAAATCCACACGACAGCGCGGGAGCGAAGGTAAATATCTCCGGTCCAAGCATGAAACCAGGAAGCCAGCAAACACATAAAAGCAGGAAACAGGGAAGTAGAAAGCGAAACGGAAATAGAATAAGAATAAAGCGATCCAACGCGCGCCGCAGAAAATAACAGGGAAAACGAAAAGAGGAAGAGGAAGAGACAAAGGAGCAGAAATGAAACGATATAATATGAAGTAAAATAAAAGCGCAACGCACCCGGTAGAGCGCATCGAAGCAGTGCTTGTAGTTGAAGCGTTTCTCGGGCGCCTTGGCGAAGTCGCCCTGCAGGCGCACCATCACGATTTCTGGAGCAATTGTTGATATTATGATTAGGCCAAAACGAATTGAACGCACCTCCAGGATTACCCACGAACCCGGCTATTCCGCCCGCTGTGCCAATCGAATACATCATCAGTATATAAAGCCACAGGGAAGTGGGGGAGGGAGGACGCACCCATGCTGCCCGCGAGCGCGAGCTTCCACGCCGGAGCATCCTTCCCGGCGCCGAGGAACTTCTTGCTCTCGTCATACGCCCAGAAGCGGCACATCGAGTATGACATCTGGCGCATCCATGTCCCGGAGATGCCGTCGAAGAGCCCGCGCACGCCTGCAGAATGAGTGAGTAATGCGTATGGATGGAGTGTTATTATTGGGACGCTGATAGGATGACGCACCGGCAGTCCTGACGGTCTTCTTCAGACTCTCGATCATGCGCTTGTCGCCGGAGGCCTGCAGCCGGACCTTTGTCAGGTCGAGCGGGCTTTTCGCGGGGGGTGCGTCAGTCAGTTAGTCTCCACGCTTGCGAGATCCGACGTACTGTGTTATCGAAGCGGCGATAGTCGCTGCCACGCCTACCAACAGGATCAGCGTTATGATTGGATAGGGCGAGAGACAGAATAGAGCACCTCCGAGCCAGAACGGATACGGCTTCTTCTTGGGCGGCGTCAATGCTGGGGGCAGCGACTCTGTTGCTTTCTGAGGTGCGGGCGACGAGGACGACGACATGGCGGTGCGAGTCTAGGAGTGGCGTGGGAGTCTAGGGTAATCTAGGCGGGATTTGACGAAGATGCGAATGTAGCGGGAATGTGGTAGGCAAGCCCTACAACGGTTGTGGAGATTGTGGTGGTCGGGAGCAAGAGGTGTGCTGGTGCTGCTGCCTGAATGACGGCGGTGGTAAGCAGCCACTGATGGACATACATGTGATGCGAACACGGCACTCCGCACCGAGCCGACACCCCTAATTTACCCCGCATTTCATGGGGAAAGTCGGAGGTATCAGGCGCGTAATTAGCGCCGTGGCGAGTATACCACTGGGCTTGTGGGTGCCTGGGTACCTTTTAAAATCCAGAGTGGGTGTTTCGCTCGAATATGCTCCGATTCCGCCCGACGTGCTTCCCAGGCGGCGCTGATGGCGAGTCAGAATGGGTCCATTTCGCACGCGGGTGTACGAAGACCCGCGGAAGCTGATTGACTCGACGTGGGTTTGATGCATGTGGATGTATAACATTCGGAAGTCGGTACGGTGTTGAGGCTGAGGTTAAATAGAGTACCTCTACATCCAGGCTCAAAAGAGCAAGGAAAAGCCCTTGTGGATGAAATGGTGCATCGCTCGTTGCTGTTCGTAGCTTCATGTACGCACGAAAGGTGGAGGTTCGAATCCTTCTGGGGGCATATCGGAGTCACACTTTTTTTTTCTCCAGGAAAGACGTGAGGTTTAGCCAAGTCAAAATGTATGCCAATAACCCTCGTAGACGAAGTGGTACATCACCCATTGCAAAATTAGTAGCATCCCTGTAGGGACTAAGTGGGAGGTGGAGGTTCGAGTCCTCCCGAGGGTATGTGTCAATGAGTCTTTGCAGTTTTTATCCAGGAAGCAAAGAAAGTGGGTAATCTATCCTAGCTGAAATGTATGCCCAATGACCCTCGTAGATGAAATGGTACATCACCCATTGCACATTAGTCGGTGCCCTGTGCCAACAAAATTAAGTGGGAGGCGGAGGTTCGAATCCTCCCGAGGGTATATAATGGTAGGGGGAATTTTTTTTTCGGTGGTGATAAAATCAGCGAGGTGGTCTATTTATGATCCACAGTAATAAAAGGGAAGTAATGCTCGTAAATGAAATGGTACATCACCCATCGCCCGTTTGAGGTATTATCCGGGAAATGGAGGAGCGAATCCTCCCGAGAGCGTGGCGGTGTTGCTTCTTATTTTTGTCCAGGAAGCAAAGAAAGTGGTCATCTATCCTGGTTAAAATGTAGGCTAACTAACCCTTGTAGATGAAATAGTACATCACCCATTACACATTCCCACCCCATGTGGCTACGTAATTAAGTGGGAGATGGAGGTTCGAATCCTCCCGAGGGTATATGATGGGATTCGAACATTTTTTTCTGTGGTGATAAATGTGAGCGGGGTGGTCTATCAAGGCGCTATAGATGAAATGGTACATCATCCATTCCACATTCCCGTGTGTCCGCAAAATTAAGTGGGAGGCGGAGGTTCGAGTCCTCCCCACGACGTGGCATAGGAATGTCAGAGTGTTCGTCCAGGAAGCAAAGAAAGATGGGCAGTCTGTCCAAAGCACAGATGTACACCAAATAACCCGCGTGGATGAAATGGTACATCATACATCGCCCACTTGAGGTATTCCGGGAGATGGAGGTTCGACTCCTCCCGAGAGCGTGGCAGTGTTACTTCTTATTTTTGTCCAGGAAGCAAAGACAGTGGGTCATCTATACTGGCTAAAATGTATGCTAAATAACCCTTGTAGATGAAATGGTGCATCACCCATTACACATTGTTGCGTTCTGAGCAGATTAAGTGGGAGGCGGAGGTTCGAATCCTCCCGAGGGTATATAATGGTAGGGGTTTTTTTTTTCGGTGATAAATGTAAGCGAGGTGCTCTACCCTACCTCAATCTACATGAAAACTGGGACGCTGAGGATCCAAGTCTTCCCGGAGGGCGATGTTATGATGTTACAGGAAATGGGATTGAGAAACGAAGCGATCTTCCTGCTGCGGTCACAAAATGCTTGTACGCCGATAGCTGGGGTGGCCTTGTACATGTCAGAGGGGACGAGAAATAGCGAGTTTCCCGCCGCTTCACTCAAGCCTTCTTCACCACTCATGGTGCCGTCTCGACTGCCTAGTACTTACACCTCCTGGAAATCATGATAGAGGTGAACGCTCATATGAATTTCAACACACTTGCCGCTTGATCACACACACCTTCAATATTGAAAATAAAGAAAATAATGACAGTGGACAATTTATGCATTGCATGACGCAGAATGCTTGCAGAACGCGCCAATTTGGCAATATGTCGCCATCAGCCGGATATTTCCGGTTCCCCGTATAGTTTCCTACCTCGCACCGAGGCCCACAAAGTCGAAGCGCATGACTATATTTATAGATTGCGCAGCACAGTGGTCGTCAATCATATTGAGCTTTATACATAATCTTATTTCCTGGCGTCTGCAAAATATCAACTCCCTGACTCAAAAAATATCAACGCACTTGATTGGCAAGCTACATGATCCCTGTTATTCATTCAAAATTACGAGTCTTTATTTATAAAGATTCGTTCTTAGCACTGAGTGAATCCCGAATTCCCACAGATTCCCCATTTGGCTTGACAGACATGTGATTACCGTTCTATCGGTTTTGATGTCATTACCTGTCTGCCTCTGGCTCAATTGCTGGGTACATGCTTCAAGGCATTCAGGATTTCTCTGCAACAAGAAGAGGGAAAGCCTTTTGGAATGTATATGAGCCCAATAAATTCTTTATAAATTTTTTATATTGTGTATGCAGAATGGCAAACACATCGCAAGCAGCGATTGTGACATGTCGTGCAGTGCGGAGCAGAGGAGCGGGAGGCCGGCCCAGTCTAGTACAGCGCTGCACAAGCATGCTCATGTAATCAGAGCTCAGAGGGGGGATGGTGTCCGACATCAGCTGTGGGGCAGTTGCTTGCTTTCGTCATTGGGGTGGCAGGGTAAGAAGTATAAATAGCTGCTGTATGATTGTTATCACAGTGTGGATCAGATGGATCTGATTGCTGATTATGATGTGCATTGACGATCGATTGGATGATTGATTTGATTCGTCCTCCTTGATGTGATTAGATTTGGTTGGCAGAGAATATAAAGGAGCCATCTGTGGCGATCATGGTCGATGTGGACTGATGTGGTCCTGATTACCACCAGTGATCATGGTTGATGTGGTCTTGATTGGCACCTCAGCAAAGATGGTGATGATGATGAAGTCAATTAACGTGGTGATGCAGGCATGTTAAGACATATAAATAGCTTTCGGCGATCATGGTTGATGTGGACTGATGTGGACCTGATAAGCAGTGATCCTGGTTGATGTGGTCATGATCGGCACCTCGGCAAGGATGATGATGATGAAGTCAATTAATGTGGTGTGTATTCTACTAACTAACTAGTCATTGTCTTTGGCAGGCACATACATATAAGTAACTTTCCGGTGGCCATGGTTGATGTGGACTGATGTGGTTCTGATTACCGGTGATCACGGTTGATGTGGTCCTGTTCGGCACCTCAGCAAGGATGATGATGATGATGAAGTCCATTAATGTGGTGAAGCAATACCGTATTCTCCTAACTAATGTTTTGATGTGCAATATCTTGGTTAGTTGCATGCTTTTGTTGTCTTTGGCAGGCTAAGACATAAGTAGCTTTCCAGCGATCATGGTTGATGTGGACTGATGTGGTCCTGATTAATGGTGATCATAGTTGATGTGGTCCTGATCGGTACCTCAGCAAGGATGGTGATGATGAAATCAATTAATGCAGCGATGTTACACCGTATTCTACTAACTAGTGTTTTCATGTGCAATATGTTGGCTAGTTTCGTGCTTTCGTCATCCTTGGCAGATATGTTATGAAGTATCAATCAATATCTGATGATCAAGGTTGATATGGACTGATGTGGATCATGATCATCAATTCGGCAAAGTGATTAGATTAATCATGATCATGATTGATTGGTGCTGTCAGAGCACAAAGTTTCTGACAGGGATTTGTCTCGAAAAATTAAATACAAGATCAAATCTGAAATGTTAAGGATTCGATGGGAAGCGCCAGCTAGGTTGTAGTTGGGGGTGGATCAAAGGAAAGGAATCAAAAGATTCGGGAGGGGGATACGGGTACGGTGGCATGGATGGGTGCGAAACAGGTGTGTGGCTCAATTATCATAATTGAGGTTTGAGACATGCATGTGGGATATGGGTCATGTGTGTGGGACACACGTCGTGCATGTGGGATATGCATATGCGTGCGGAAAACGGGGTGTGTGTGCGTGATCAGGGACTTAGAATATGGAAGAGGAACAGTAACCGATACTGTTCCAGAGGGTGTAGGCGTGCATGAGAAGACTTTAGGTACAAAGTGCTTAATTGGAAGAGTACAAATTGGGCTAAATTTATACTACAGTGAAAAGAGTGTCAGAGCTCTATGTTTCTGACTGGGATTTGTCTCGAAAAATTAATCCAAGAACAAATCAAAAGGGTTAAGGATTCAACAGGAAGCACCGGCTAGGTTGTAGTTGGGGGTGAATCAAAGGAAAGGAATCAAAAGATTCGGGAGGGGGTATGGGTACGGTGGTGTGGATGGCTGTGAAACAGGTGCGTGGCTCGATTATCGTAATCGAGGCTCAAGATGTGCGTGTGGGAAAATGGGTCGTGCATGCGTGATAGGGGTCATGTGTGTGGGATATGGGTTGTACATGTGGGAAACAGGTCATGCGTGCGGGATACGGGACGTGCATGCTTGATCAGGGACTTAGAATACAAAAGAGGAACAGTAACTGATACTGTTCCAGAGGGCGAGACATGCGTGGGAAGACTTTGGGTGTAAAGTACTTAATTTGGAAGAGTACAAATCGGGCTAAATTTATACTACAGTGAAAAAAAGTCAGAATGATTCCACGTGAACTGCTGTGCTGCGTATGAGTGGAAATGACTAAAAATGAGTCAGAACGAAAAAGGAAATTGATCCCATCAATAATCCCATCACTTCGTCGCTGGGTGAAATTCACCTCTAAAATCAATGTTCTGACTACCACTTCAGTGGAAGTCTGACATCCGCAGGGAACATACCTCAACCATCCTTGGTTGACCGCTCGAATTCCTTCTTCTTCCATTGAGAGAGGATGGATGACTCCTCGGTTTCGTTGTTGGGATGTGAGACGATCTGCAGAATTTCCGTATGGTTCCCGTGCTCAGCTGTTGGTCGTTGTCGTCGATCCAGTGGGAGCATGTCCCAGTACACCAGCCTGTAAGCGGCTTTGATCCATATGTCCTCTGCATCGGCTCGATGGCACTTCAGCGTAGCGTAATTGTCACTTCGGCTGCACACTCCGAAATCGTAGGGTATAATGATGCCTGTCTGTGATCCGGTGCAGTGGATAGTGCAGCCATAATACAGTGGGCCCCCAGATAGTCGATGGACAGGGAACGTTCGCATGCCAGATTCCTGAATAGGCGGGCCAAGATGTGCGTCGAGAATACGGTAGTCTCGATATGGGGGAAGAGAGGGTGTGACCGGTCCACGACAAAGCGAATAGGGTCGAGTGGTGCGACTGTGGATAGTATCAACTCAACTCTGTCGTGGAGCGAATCATATATCTTCCAGGCGGGTGTAGGCGGAGTTAGCCGGGGCACGGGGTTACGGGGCGGATTCGGATCCATAAACAATACTGCAGGGAATCACGACAGTGCCTGCTCATTTATGCAGTGCAGCGGGAAAGGCCTGTTAATCTCCATGTGGCAGCGGCGAATTTTTCCGCACACGAGCTAGGCAGCCCACTCTCTGGAAGAGAAACTCTAAGCGATTGATCGGAGGCTTCTCATTATGAGAATGTCGGCATTTCCGCATCGGGACACTGCTTTCCGGCTCCATGTTCCGAATAACGAACGAAAATTTATTCAGGACAAGTAATACGAGAGGCAGCTTCAAAAGTCGTAACCAGCTAAATCAGAGCTCGCAAGGCACTCCCAATCATGAATTTCGAAAATCGCATGGCTTTCTGAAATTCAGGGGTCAGCTGCTGCCACAATGATCCATGGTCGCTTGCCTACGTATTCGTGGATGGCATGGTTGATGGCGTTGTCGACGGTGTTGTCGAGGGTGTCGCTGATGGGGGTGGCTGTATACTTCACCATTCCTCTGCTTTCCTCCGCATCTGGCTCGGAATCACATTGCAGCTTGGCATTGTCGATGGTGTTGATCTGTTCCGCCATACCTCCCTCCTCTTCTTCATCCAGTTCGAAGTCGAATTGCTCCGCCGCAATCATTGGCATCAGCCGATATCCTTCCCCAGTGTAACATGGGTTGGGGACACGGAGCGGGCAGCGGTCAAAAAAGTCCGGCTTGGCAAGAAGAATCAGCCTAGACTCTTGTGGCGTGTGCTGTCACTGGCATTCGATTATGAAGATCTGGCAAAGCTCATCGGTGGGGCCGTGACTGGCTATGGGGGCGAAAGGGACGAGTTCCTCGGCAGGTACGAGTGAGCTGGCAGGGGAGATCACCAAGGTGGCAACAGGACCAACCATGTATCGCGGAATACGGAACTGGGGATGAACTTCGACAATATCGAAAGGGGTGACGGGGTACGCAATCCGTTGTCGATCGGGGAGGTCGGAAGGCTGGTTTGGGGCGAGGAGAGGGTACGAATGCATGAAGGTTCTCTCCCTTGGGTGATCTTTCTTCATCCATACAGTGCCGCGAGGTGCAGGCACTCCGTTGGGTACGTCAATGAAAACAGGCGGGATGCGATTGTTGAAGAAAACAAATGACTCCATAGCGATTATCGTGGAAGCGGGAGGAGTAAAGATGGGGGGAGTAGTCGAGAAAAGAGCGTAATAAAGGATAGTGTGGTGGCAGTTGACTTCTAAGGCAGGGGCGCTCAGCATCAGGTGGCAGCCGGCATGTCTGGGGCGACCATGTCGTAAGGGTCGTGGCGGTTGGGTGGAGATTATCCGTGTGAGGCTCTCATCATGGAAGAAAGCAAGGATTATGACTGGAATTCGGCTATTCCCAGAATTTAAGCTTGCATTTTGATGCAGATCGTAAATTTTGGAAGCCTCGTGTTATTCGCGGTCACAAGCTCTGGATCTGCATGGGATGTATGGGGCAACGAGCAGAAAAGAATTATCCAACACTTCCCGCCTCATCTGCTAACTGATCCTCCTCGTCGGTGTCCGAGAGTACCACCACTGGGATTCGCTCCAACCCAAAAGATTCTCCTTCTCGGTAATAGCCTCGTGGAAGTGCGGCGCGATCTGAAACGAAATCGTACGCGGTCTCGAGCAGAATACGGCTGCTGGCGGAACTTCCTAGGAAAAGGCTGTTAGGTGTGGGTGTGGGAAGGAAGGTATCATGCAGGAGTCGCTGCGGGGCAAGTAGAATTAAGCAAGTGGGATAGGCGAAGGCGAAGTCGAGGCATTCGAGCACGTCGGTGAAGGGAAGGCAGCTAGTGCGTCCATGGTTTTGTAGGACTTTTACCACAGACACTTTGCCTTGTGGTGTTACAAGTACCAGCTGATCCTCACGGTTGATGCAGGCGGAAGCGTTGGGGTGCAGGATAGCATAGTGCAGGACAGTGGTACCACTTCTGAGGAAGGTTACCCAGTCGCTGAGCTCGATGTGCAGCAATATCCGTCCATTGAAATCGCGGACTGGCGGAGAATCCATGCTGGGGAATACTGCATCTCGGAGGGACTTGAAATGCGTCTGGCTGGTGTATCGTGGGGCATACTCGAAGCCGTTTTGGTTGGTGGTAGCCTCCAACTTGCTGAGGGAATGGGGTGGCACGAGTGGGCGGCGCATAGGTGCGGGGAAGAGTGAGGGCATGCGAAATCTCAATTCGCGGCGCAATGCATTTCGCTTTTGCTCGTCTGAACTGGTGTAGCAGAATGCCTTGTCGTCAAGTCGTCGGTGTGCCCAAAGCGTAAGCGAATGGAAGGAGGTGGGGCCCATGAAAGAAAAGGGCAGGGTTATTTGAAATTCCATCGAAGGTGTCCAGTTAAGTGGGGCTAAAGTTAGAAAAATCCCGAATTAGTGTGCTTGGCGCGTTCAGGGGTTTGCGCAATGAAAAACTTTACTTGTCTTCTTCATCATCGCCCAACCATCCTCACTTCATGAACCAATGATCGCGAGAGATGTAGAGAAGAAGTCTGAACACGGCGACATTGTTCAGGGGGTACGGGGTTCTATCCAACTCGAGAATCTCATATGTGCCTCCACATGTTTTCCAACCGACTTCAAAAGGTCCAAGGTAGCGGGGCTGAGTCTTCCGATTTAAGGTGCCTTCGACATGAGTATTCTGCAGCAGGACTAATTCACCAGATTTATAGTGATCCTTCTGCAGCTTCTTGATGAATCTTCGCTTGAATTGCTCCTTTGATTTGAATTGGGTGGCTTTCAGGGTCTCCGCCGCTTTCTTGATGTCCTCCTCATGCCGGCCGAGTTGACATGCATGAAGGGCCAACAATTCCGCAGTGCTTATTCCACAATGAAACCCTTTGACCAGGAACGTAGCCTCGGTTAAGTCAAATGGCAGGATCGGGTCGGTAGTGTGCAGGAGCTGGTACGGGGAGAATCTGGTGACTTTGCTGACAGTCACACGATCCACAAACACAACCTTGGCTAGCAAATCAAGCCAGCGAGCTATCCTTCCCTGCCATGCCTTAACAAGGGCTTTGCAAAGCGTAAAATGTCCACGCTCTACAATGCCATTCACATGCTTGTTGTATGGGGAATTCTTGACGTGCGGGATGCTCATGCGTTTCATCAGCCCTGTGAATCCTGCTTCGACCTCGGAGCCGTTGTCTGTGGTTACCTATAGGGTAAGACAGAGGCCAGATATAGATTAATGGATGGGAACTATAAAAGTGGCATCTACTCCATCAACTCAGCATTAGTGTTGCCCGCTTGAGGCCTAGGCCGCGGCTTGAGATACATTTTTTCTCTCAGTACCCATATTTATTAATAGTCACAGTCACAGTAATTAATTGTCCACCTTGTAGTTAGATTCATAATTGCCTGGGTTGTCATCTAAAAAGCAGTCTAACTATCCACATCTTCCTCCTCCTCCACCACCTCCGGAGATTCCTCTGCATCGAAGTCGAACGCGTCCAGTGCATGAGAGTCAGCATCATACCTGCAAATCGATAATCATGATCACTCCCACCCATGTAGGTCACAATGTTGCCACCTGAAGTGCTGTGCCATATGTGCCACCTGGTCAGACAGCGACTTCAGTGTTCGATACTTGAAATAGAGGACGCTCTGACCAAGGATATTAGTCTGCATGGTTTTGGAGAAGTAACTTCACAATGTCGGTCTTGTCCACTGATGATGCTACTTGAAGTGGTGTCCCATATTTTCCGCCAGGATCATTGAGTATTCGCTCATGGATATTAAAGGTGATGATGTCGAGGTTTCTGCTCAAGCATGCTGCTTCGAGCGCTGTCCCATATTGGCCGCCTGAGAATGCCACTTTTTGGTCTGCTCAACATTGAATACACTCTCACCGATAATCTGGGGGTCAGCCTTCAAGAAGCCGCTGCACCACGGCGATATCACCTTTGAATGATGCTGCCTGGAGCACCATGCCAAATTTGCCACCTGTTAAAATCAGTCAACGCTTGAACCCGAAGAACACCGGCATCAGCATTAATAGAGTGTTTGCGATGCAGCCATTGGAGCCACCCAGTGGCTGATTTGCGTTGCGTCATCTGGTGGCTCCACTGCGCTAAATTTATACTCAACGGCTCCGACAGCCATCTATGGGTATTTTTAGCGGGCGGAGCCACCAGATGACGCAACGCGAATCAGCCACTGGGTGGCTCCAATGGCTGCATCGCAAAGTGGCTAATCAAAAATGCCAATTTTACCACGGAAGGCTGTGGCTTGCAGCGCAGTTCCATATTTGCCGCCTGAAAACACAATTTCAGTGTCTTCTTGTCAATTGAAACGAGAACTGAAGGCTTTTGTTGTGCTTCATCCAGGTGCCCAAAATCCATCTCGATTTGTCCCCGGCCAGGTTTAATTAGAGGAGAATGTATCTGAAAGTGTTCATATTATTCATCCAGCTCAGGCTGAGTATGAGACTTGCATGGAAACAGTCGAGTTTGAACCCGGCCCATGGCCAAGATGAGGATCTCCTGCACTGTCCCAAGAATCCGAGTCTGATGGTGCAACCATAACTATGGAGTGAGGAGGCCAACAAACCTTGTTTTTCTACTGGACCTCCTATTTATTGACAGTTACGGAGTAATGGCTCAAAGCCATGACCAAATACTGACTCAAAAATACAAGCAAGACTCACATCAAGGACCACCCGGAAGCTGTTCCGACCACG
Organism: Mycena rebaudengoi; assembly: GCA_029282285.1. NCBI lineage: Eukaryota > Fungi > Basidiomycota > Agaricomycetes > Agaricales > Mycenaceae > Mycena > Mycena rebaudengoi. The sequence goes on from JARJCX010000518.1 coordinate 20,890, forward strand.
GGGGCAGTAATTGGTGACTCAGGACCGGTGACTCAGCCTGACCCATACTAAAAAAAAGCCTCATTAAGCGAATCGGGAGATAATTCTGCCATCCATTTGATGGCTCACCAAATATGTTGTGTAGCCACTCTTCTAAGTCTTGTCAAGTCAAAGGTTGAAAAGACATTAAATGCGGGCCCGCTCTCAACAGTTGCTTGCCAGGGCCCGGCCCGCAGGCCCCGAGCAACTGTCAACGCGTGAAAAAGGCAGTGCAAACCAAGCCAGTGGTAATTCCCACGATTAGTCAAACAATTTTGTCTGACCTAGCTGCGAAAAGTCGCTGTAACGGCTTTATAATAAATGATACCTAACAAGTTAGGACTTGTAACTTTCATGATTGGGTAGGTGGGCAAAAAAGGAAATTACAGCCAAAGTCAGTGGTATTGCGTCGTATAAATGGCAAGTGAGCCGAAATGATGGGACTTTCCTTCAAGTTTCGGAACCGAAAAAAAAAGAAACACTGATTCTTATGAGTTTCCTGATTGGCTGTCAGTAATATAGGTAATCACGGGCGATGAGAACTTGTTGTCGCAATGGCCTCACACCAATCTAATCCAATCTAATCCATGCTTTTTGAGGAAGACCCACATATAGCTCTGACACCTGGTAATAACGGTACTGACAGGTAATAAAGACTCGTACTGCCATGCGCAGCAATGGCCACAAACCAAGTACTTAATACACCGTTGTGGTCGAACCGTTGTCATGAAATGAGACTGCGGAATCAATATCAATGAGTGACGCGCCTAGTAGGTTTGGTGGGGCGAGGTGTGGCGAGGTAGATAGTTACGCGGCCGGTTATACATTTCTTTTCCTCAACTTCTCCTGGCGTCTTCAAAATATAAATTCTGCTGACTCAAAAAATATCAACGTCTTCGCACTCGATTGTCAAGCTACACAGTCCCTATTATTCATTCAAAACAATTACTACATAATCTTCGACCGACTTGAGGCCAAACCGTTTTGATGGAATGAGACTGCGGAGCCAATATCCATCAGTAACATGCGTAGGTTTCGTGGGGGCTGAAAAATAGGTGCTGCTGCGGGCGAATAATTCCGGTGCCAACTCGCCGCTCTTCCTGCCTTGGCGCGTTGCCATATGAAAACTGGAAATTCCGCGGCAGCGAGAGTATCGTTAAAAAGCCAGGAATGCTAAGGGAAAGTTAACTACTCTAATTCTTTCCCTTCTTTCTTACACATAAACATCATGAAGTCAGCTCAAAACATCGCCGCCGCCGTTTGTGCCTTGGCCTCCCTCTCACTCGTCAGCGGTGCCGCCTTGAACAAAGCGTCTGCGACTTTCGGGAGCTCCCACTTCCCCGTCTCGCCTTCTGCGACCTTCGGGTCCTCCCACTTCCCCGTCTCGCCTTCTGCGACTTTCGGGAGCGACCCCTTCCCCGTCTCGCCTTCTGCGACTTTCGGGACCTCCCATTTCCCCGTCTCTGAGAGCTCTCAGAAGGGAGGTTTTGCGGTCATGGGCGTCTACACCACCTGTTTGACGCTTACCTTTGACGCCGCTCCGACCCCAACTGGCTCGATTGTGAGTTGCATCATGTGTTTATATAATAAAGATATTCACCCACCCTCTCAGCCGGTCCCCACGGCTGACCATAGCTCGAAGCGGGTCCCGTCTGTTATCTCAGGGTCCTCAGGCACAGTCAGTTCCCCGTTTTTTCGTTGAAACACAGACCATGCTCACCCATATCGTTGATACCAGTCCACCGACTTGGAAGATGCCGCCGTTTTCACCACCTGCCTGGCCTTCATCCCCACCTCCACTGTAGCGTCTCACCCAATCGGCACCGGCGGTTCTTCAGGCTCATCTGGTTCATCCGGCTCCATCGGTTCCAGCGGTTCATCGGGTTCATCTGGCCATAGTTCATCGGGTGCATCTGGTTCCAGCGGTTCCTCTGGCCATGGTTCATCAGGTGCATCTGGTTCCAGCGGCTCATCTGGCCATGGTTCATCGGGTGCATTTGGTTCCAGCGGCTCATCTGGCCATGGTTCATCGGGTGTATCTGGTTCCAGCGGTTCATCTGGCCATGGTTCATCGGGTGCATCTGGTTCCAGTGGTTCATCTGGCCATGGTTCATCAGGTGTATCTGGTTCCAGCGGTTCATCTGGCCATGGCTCATCAGGTGTATCTGGTTCCAGCGGTTCATCTGGCCATGGCTCATCGGGTGCATCTGGTTCCAGCGGTTCATCTGGCCATGGTTCATCGGGTGCATCTGGTTCCAGCGGTTCATCGGTTCATCGGGTTCATCCGGCCCCATCAGGTTCATCCAGCACCTCTCGTTGAGTTCCCCAGCAGTAACCCGTCCGTTTTCGGGTTTGGGATTCATCAAGTACGGATTTTCTAGTCGTATCACAGACATTACACGGACATCCTACGTATTTCAGATTGTTGTTAACGCTTTACTACTTAATATACGACTTACATGTTCTACTTACGACACGTAGCTTCTTAGCCTATAGAAGTTCCGATGTCGTACGTGGTAGACTGACTGCTCGAATTGTGGGATCGTGTCAGTACAATATATTTCCTCCTCCTCCTCCGACGATATATCATTCATATCATGATAATACATTACTCCCCGGATTTGAATCCTTCAGTCTCAAATTGCAGAGAAGAGCGGCTCATCTAGCCGTCGGAGAATTCAGAACTGGCCCTTGAGAACCCTACTTCAAGTTCTCGCGCGCTCGTCGTGCTAGAGGAATTTAATACATGTTCCGATACTTCCTCACAGTCCCGCGAATAAAATCTGCTGTCTTAAACCATTGGTTCGATATGCTGGCCAACCTGTTGGTTGAATAACTGTCCGAATCCTCCCCAGGCCATGGGAATGCGGTCTCCTTCGTAACGCAATATTAGTCGACTGTATTCAGAGTCCAAAGCAAGAAAGATGGCTGGGGTTCAAAGACGTTCAAATCCAGAGTATGTAGTGTCGTTTGAGTGATTTTTGTCAAAGAAGCGAAGCAGGGAGGCATGGTCTATCGAAGCGCAAATCCACAAATAACATCCCTCGGGAAGTGGTACATCATCCCTTACGCATATTCGAGGGCGATCACATTTTAAATGTGAGGTCGGGGTTCACATCCGAGCGCGTTGAGTTTCCCTTGCGTGATTTTTTTTACCAGGGATGAAGGAAGACGAGCAGAACATCACCAAAAAGCCCTTGTAGACTTTCAGTTCAACGTGTAGTATCCAGATCCGGTGTGCCACATCATCCTTACATATGAAGCAAACTACGACAAGTATCCACTTCAAGCTCTTTCCCGCTGCGTTGTGCTGTTAACCAACGCACATGGTACGATTTCGGTGGCTCATTCGATCTGATCCGACTCCTCAATCCAAAATCGTGAAGCTAGTTAGGCAAGTATAAACATCGGGTCAAACGCCGTGATAACATAGAACATACCTGGTTCGATTTCCCCGCGTCTCCGTTTATTGATTAAGACCTCTGCACGCGCCCAAAAGTCGTTCCCTCCCGCCGCTCCGACTTCCCAATCATCGACCCAAGGACCCGGTTCAGTAGGATAGAACATGAGCACGCAACGCGGATCAACATAGGTTGACTGATGCTCCGAGTCACGTCTCCTATCCCAGGAAGGCGTGTACCAGATCTTATTGACCAAAACGTGAAGTGTGGTCCAGTTCGCGATACGGCCAAAGCAAGACGGAGAGAATCGGCCGCAGTAGAAGCTCAGATGTGTGAGGGCAGGTAATTGCGCGAAATTGAGATCGGCATAATCATTCCTGCTCCTCATCTCGAGATGAGTGAGCGTTCGGAACAGAGGGAGGCTAGGATCGATTGATTGAAGGTCTTCTCTCTTGATGATCGACACCCGCTGCACCCGCAGCTGCATCTTCTGCAGCGCACCTAGTATCCCCACGTTGAATAATTGGAGGGTCTGGAGACCTTCACAAAGTGGAATAGCACGCAACAGATCTCTAAAAGTGAGGTCATCACCTGCATATAAGAGCAGGTGCCGGATATGTTTCAATCTGGCGCGAAGAAGAGCGGCCGGATTGAGTCGGGAATTATTTTGACCCCTTACTGGACCCATAACAGGAGTACGGTACAAGAGAGGCTCAATCCTGGATGCAGAACATAATGATGAGGTCTCTAGCGGGAACAATACTCCCTTACTTACCACTGAAGGACCCGTTGAGCAACCAGAAGGAGGGTGGGTATTGTTTTGGGGTGATCAGTCGCCGCAATTTCGAATATTTTCCGCTCTAGCTCTGGTGGGAGATATGAGTATGTGTAAGACATGGTCAAAATTGAGAGGCAGTTTCAAAGGGAAGGGAAACTGGTGGAGTAATTTGTGAGTCAGAGTCGCCAGCAATCCGCAAATTGATGCCATCATGGATTACAAAGAGTTACCACCTTGCTTGTCAAGGTCCCCCCTCCTTCGACCTTATGAAAGTACTCAGCCTAGGAAATTCCGTCAGTCTGCTAAAAACACACAGCTCAAAATAATAAAGATTAGATAGCAGTCCGGTCACCAAACAAACCATCATACTAGCTGAGGCTCACCCTCGGAAATTCCATCGGTCTGCTGAAAATACATAAGGCCAGGCAGAAAGGATTAGATAGCAGTCCGCCTATGCCGGAAGCATGGGCAGCAGAGCCCCTCTCGCGTATCTCAAAGCAATGGCTTCACCACCGAATAAGTGCACGCCCAGTGTTTGGAAGGCTGCAAAGGATACGAAATAGGTTGCAAAGGAAACGCAATAAGAAAAGAGGGAGCTTAACGACATCTATAACGACGACGGCCATATAAACAGTGAACAGGGCTGTGGAGATTGTGTTTATTATCAAAGCCGATCCAAGCAAGGTCTAAGACTGCGCGACCGCGCCGGCCACCATGCAAAATACTGTACTACTTCGACCAAGGGTTCACGCCATGTCACCGTCACCCTCGTGGGCATTTTTTGGAAGGTGTTCATTCCTCGCTTGCCGTGAGAAATTCCTATAAGGGGACATTCGGGCCGTGTTTTTGATAGATTCTGGCCCTTCAGAGCTTCAGACCTCAACCGACCCAACTCTACCGAATTTGATTCGAATGCGAAGGTGAACAAATTTAAATCCGAGCCTCTTCAATTTGTTTTAGTGTAAATAAATTGAAGCCCGAACCCAAGAGCCCAACAGCCCACCACGCCCCGTATAATGACGACAAAAACACACAAACGCTAGTCCACACAACAACTTGTATTATCAGGTAATTTTCAAGGCAATCGCAGAGTATCGGTGGTACGATGATATCTCAAGGCGCTAAAAAGGCTCCAACCCCGCAGAATCCAATGCGCTAAACACCGTTGTCAACGCCTTGTAGAAAAACTGTCTGACTCTTGGATCATCAGTATCCTCTGTCTCGGTAGAAACATGCAGTGAAAAAATACAATTAGTGGGCCCATCGTGATTAAAGTCTACTCAATAATACTACGAAACGAGGCCTGGAACTGGGTAACAAAACACTCGGCAAAAACCCGGTCCAGACTTTTGTCTCCCCAACTGACCGTGGCATTAGCACCGCCCGACGGATCCCCGACGACATTGATCGAGAACGCTGGACCCACCACGGATTCATTTTGCGCGAAATATGTATTCCCGACCCGCCACTTCCCCTCCGCCATTGGGGCGTATCGCCCAAGATTTGAGTGGATGAGCCCAGCTGAACGCTTTTTTCCAAGCTCGTCCTTCATATATGCGACGTAGTTCCCGAACAGAAAGCGAAGCATGCCCACCCGGCCCCGCGCGGCGCGTTTCTGCAGCTTCAACGTCGTGGAATAGCGCGCCGCAGCCGCCCAATCGAATACGGGTGATACAGGCACGAAGTGGTGGTGCGACGACACGATATCTCCAAAGACATCATGAGGATAACCTGCGACATCGCGCAGAGAGACCGCAACGTTGGTGCAGATTGTTTTGTATTTGCGCGTCGGGTCCTCCGCGATGATTTGGGAAATGACCGATATAGCGATCTGTTGGAAGGCCGCGGTGAGGGTGGTGCCGTGTGCGCGACATGCGGCGCAGAAACTGGTGATGTCGGAAGCGGAAAATTTCATTAAAAGTACGTGGGCTTTTAGGTCAGGGACTTTTAGGACGCGGTGGCCGGTCCACGCTGAATTGCCTTTAGTCCATGAGACAGGTGCGAAAAGGTGGTAGAGTTCCGTGATGATTTCCCCAAAGGAGGGGCGCAGACTGGTGAAATCTTCCATTGGAGGCAGCATGGCATTGGTGTCCGGAACTTGGACATGTGGCGAGGCGTCTTCTGTCCCTGCTTTTTGCAGAGCTTTGAGAAGAGCGGTGTGGAATACGAAGAGGCTGAGGCCATCGGCGATGGCGTGGTGCACCGCAAACAGAACAGTATTGTCTGTGAGCACCTCGACGCGCCAAAGTGGTAGATTCGAGTTGGTGTCGAAGCGGCGACATAGATGGCTCTCCATCGTGGTCACAAGATCGTCTCCTCCCGCGAAAGCAACAATGTGAGATAAATCGATACTCGGCAGTTTGACGAATCTCGCTCTCGAAGATGATAGGTCACCCTCAAGGCGGACACCAAGGGCAGCATGCTTCTCGATCACTGTCCCCAAGGCAGGGAAGAGGATGTCCGGCGTTAAAGGGGCACCGTTGGCGGTGGTATATTGTGCGGACGCAACAATGCACGCTTCGAGTCCCAAAAGATGCAGGGTAGTGTGGTAACGCTCGAAAATACCTGTAAATTGATTGAATAAGTGGTAATTGAAATTTAAAGCACATACCAATGCGTCGCGGAAATTGGGCTGAGGGTGCCATGGCGGTAAGCCGTAACTTTGCCTGTATTCTCCGGTTTATAGAGGTTGCTGCCCGTCCTCACTGCCGCACTACCGGAGACGTAATTGCTATTATGTAGAATGTCCAGAGCCGAGACGGGATTATCGCCGCCGACCTGACCAACTCAGGAACAAACCAAACGTTTCAGCACAGTATCCCCGCCGAGCTGCGCCCACAAATCTCTTTATCTCGTCAAAAATAAAATTCTGTATTTCCCACTCGATGTCATATCAGTTGCCATTTTTCCAATCATAAGATAAACTGTTGGGCCTGATGAACCTGAAATCACGGATGAGAGGTGCTAATGAGAACGAGCAGAGCGTCCAAGATAAACTGGTCTGTGTGGGATTCGAAACTAATTTCGAATTTTGGTCTCAACTCAAAGTTCGTTTCCAAAAAGTTCTAGATGCTCGTAGGGATCGTCGGAGCTAGATTTCGGCGGAGTGAACAGCTTGAGGCTGAAGAGCTCAAGCTCAAGATCTTAAGGCCTGAGTGGGGGTGAGAAGGTGAGAAGAAGGCGATTCTCGGCCCGGTCCCTTCCAACTGGCCAAACATCCGCAGATTGATGGCCACCGCCACCGACTGCCCTTCTTCTAACTTGAAGTTCCAACCTTTTCCAACCAACCGTTATCACCCTTATATTTGTCCTGAATATAATTAGTCCTGAACCATAATTAATGTACCCGACCAATATCGGCGAGAGGAAAAGAGAGATCGGCGCATCCCTGAGATTGCTAACCAAATAAAAATATTACTCTTGAATAGACTAAATCCTACGCAATAATCTCCCGAAACGTGTCCTGAAACTGTGCAATAAATGACTCTGCAAACTCCCGATCCAGACCGTGGTCCCCCCAGATAAGCGTGGCATTAACGCCCCCCGACGGGTCTCCGACCAGATTCATAGAAAACGCGGGCCCACGCGCAACGTCGTTCTGCCCGAAAAATGTGTTTTCGATGCGCCACCGTCCCGCGGCCACGGGTGCATACCGCCCGAGATTCGACTGCACGAATCCCGCGACGCGCTTCTGGCCGAGCTGGCCCTTGAAGAATGCGGCGTAGTTTCCCAGGAGGAAGCGCAGCAGGCCTACCTCACCACGCGCGTCGCGCTTCTGCTGCTTCAACGTCGCGGAGTACCGCGCGGCGGCGGTCCAGTCGACGGTGGGGGACACGGGCACGTAGGAGTGGTGTACGGAGACGACGTCTCCGAAAGCGTCGGCGGGGAAGTTTGCTATCTCGCGCAGGGAGATTGCGACATTGGCGGATATGGTTTTGTACCTGCGTTTAGGGTCCGCGGAGATGAGGCGTGATATGACGGCAAGGGCGATATACTGGAAGGCGGAGGTAAGGGTAGTATGGTGTGTGCGGCAAGCGCCACAGAAGGCAGTGATGTCCAACGCCGAGAATTTCATTAGCAGGACGTTCCCATTTAGGTTCGGAATTTTGGGGACGTTGTGGCCGGTCCAAGATGAACCGGCCGCAGTGAGCGATGCTGGTCCGAACAGCGTGGCGAGTTCGGTGATCATGGTATTGAAGCTGGGGCGCAGGCTTGTGAGAGCTTCGATTGGCGGCAACAGAGCGGTGGCTGCAGGAACCTGGACATGGGGCGATGCGTCCTCGCTCTGTACGTTTTGCAACGCATTGAAAAGAGCGGTGTGGAATACTAAGAGGCTGAGCCCATCGCCGATGACGTGATGCATGGAATACACAACAGTATTGTCTGCGAGCACCTCGACGCGCCAGAGCGGTAGATCAGAGTCGGTGTCGAAGCCGCGGCGCAAATGGCTCTCCAAAGCAGTTTGAAGATCTGCTTTCCCCGAGAAGGCGACAGTCTGGGATAAGTCGATGCTCCGCAGCTTTATGAATCTCGCTTTGGAGGAGGACAGGTCACCCGCCAGGCGGACACCCAGGGCAGCATGCTTCTCTACCACCGCACGAAGGGCAGGGAAGAGAACGGCTTGCGTGAGAGTCGCGCCGTCCGCAGTGGTATAGCGAGCCGAAGCTACAATGCACGAGTCTAAAGCCAAATGATGCAAGGTCGAATGGTATCGCTCAAAAAGGCCTGCGGACGCTCAATATGGAGTAACTGTGGGTGAAAATCGCGTACCGATGCGTCTTAAAATGTTGGGGGAGGCCATTGGAGGCGCGCAAGAACGACGAGGACGGAAGCAATCTTTTTTTAGGTGGATTATGGTATTTGTACTTCGGTTTTTGATCCGTGGTGCCGGTAAACTGCCGCACTACCGCTGACTATTATAAATATGGTCAGATTTTGTTAATCGAGGGCGGGAAGCGATGGGAACGAGCAGGCTCCACTGATAATCGATAAGTACTTAAAAGCAAGATGAAAGCGGGAAATAAGATGCGATGTCAATGGGCCGACCTCCGACTGCCGACTTCCGATCAGCGAGGTGCAAACCTGAAACAACCAAAATTTGCAGCAGTCTCGAGTAAATCTCCGGACTCGATACAGCAGAAATAAAGCGTTCTTGGATACCACCCATCATCAACCGGATGTGCTTAGCGTTGCAATGCACACAACGCGCTATTACATAATATCTCGGTTGCAATAATTTATTTGCCTTGCAATTATTTTCCCGGAGTTTTTACAAGCCGGTTCTAACCAGTCACGGGCCAGATTCGATATTTTATTGCGAACTTCAAGCCTCAAGGCTTCAAGCTTCAAGCTTCAAACGATATTCAATTTTAACTGACCCGTTTCTTGGCGCGAGCACGTGGTGTGAGATGCGATCAGAGTTTGTCCCGTCCTGACTTTCATGCTCGGCCAAGAGTCGTCGACTATAATTTATAGATTCAGAGTCGACGACGGGGAAACGGTTTCTTCCCTTGTGTTCCTGGCCTAACTTCCACCATGGCCGTGCAGCTGGCCCTGCTTTTCGCGACCTTCTTGTCGTTGTTGGTTGTCGTTCCTCGCTTCGCGTCGGCTTCGCCTTTGAGCATGGCCGCTGAGCGATATCCAAGACGCACCGATAATGGTCTTCATTTGCCTATATTTCGACGAGAACCCCCTCCAGGGATAGTGCGGCGAGCTGGCCAGGTGGGAGTAAGCGGTCTGGGCAATTATGTCGACGTGTGAGTCCCCTCGCTCTAGGCGTTTTGAAGGGGAAAGACATATGAAGTTGGCACACAGAACGTACAGTGTCCTTGCAACAATGGGTGGTGTCGACACCCCCTTGGTCCTCGGTGCGTGTCTGCGGTTTCCTTGTCGTGTGGCACTCAGAATTTAGACAGACACCGGATCGTCGGACCTATGGGTCGTTTCGGATGCCTGCAAGAATTGCCCCTCGACAGTGCCACTCTTCCCGCAGACGTCATTCTCTTCGAATGGACCGGATGTACAACTTCTATACGGCGACTCACGCACCGGCACCCATGCTTTTGGCCTTGTCGGCACAAGCAACGTCTCGTTTGCGGGGCTCACCGTACCTAACCAATACTTTGCCGCTATCAACGACACTACCACCAACGTCCTCGAAAAAGGATGCGCGGGCATCTTCGGCCTGGGTTTCGCGTTAAACAGTGTCATTTGGAATCAAGTCTTCACCGACCAGTTCTTCGCGTCCGAATCATCCGCCTCACGTCGCACGCTCTCCGGTTCAAACTATGCCACACGCTTTTTCCCGTCATTTACGGATCTGGCACCAAAGAAGGTCTCGTCGGCCAAGAAAGTCTCGTCCTCGGACCTCACCTCTGCCGTCTTGCAGTCCTATTCTTCCCAAGGCCCCGCCATAACGCGCCTGGTCACCAACCACGATCTCGCTTCGCCCATGTTTGCAGTCACTCTGCAACGCAACACCGTCGACATCGGCGGAAACGCGGGGCTGCTCAGCATCGGCGAACTTCCTGCTGGTGTCGATAAGGACGGCCTCACATGGGCATCGGTGCGCCGCTACCCGGGCAAACTCAATGCGCCCAATGATTCTCCCAACGAGGTATTCTTCTTCCGCACTTATTATTTCTCCGACTCGCCACTGACGCCGCGCAGGTCTACCCCATCGCCTGGGAGCTCTTTGTCGACGACGTATACCTAGACGGCGTCCGCATCCCGCGCTCCAACCTCTCATCCGCCAGCATCGCCCTCTCCGCGCTCGTCGACACAGGCAACTCCCTCTTGCGTGGGCCCAAGGACGTCGTCGCGGCTATCAACAAGCAGCTGTTGGGAGCCACCTCCACACAGACGTTCGCGTGCGCCACGCCGCACACGCTCGCGTTCCAGATCGCGGGGAAGATGTTCCCCGTCGACCCGCGCGACTTCGTAACCCAGGCGTACAACAACCAGGTCGACGACTGCATCTCCAACGTCGTCGAGACGGATGCTCCAATGGAGGACGAGGGGTATCAGTACAGCTGGAGTCTCGGGGATCCATTTCTCAAAGGGTGCGCTTTCCTGCTCCCTACTTTCGAACTCGAATTTAATTTATTGTTCGCAACTTTCTGACTTGATCTTGCACAGCGTCCTCGCGGCGTTCTACTACGGCAACATCACGTACCCATCGCACGACCCGCCCCGGATCGGCCTGCTCTCCACCGTCCCGGACGACGCAGGCACACAGCTGCAGACCGCGCTGAAAAAGGCCGTGGATGAAAACGGGGGGAATATATTCAGTGCGTTTGCTTTTCCTCCATCCCTCGCGCGTACTTATTTATATGTCCGCGCTCCAGCGACGTCCCAGGCGGCACCCACAGGCGTGCCCTCCCCGGCGGGCGTGGGCCCTGATGGCGTCCCCACTGCGTCGGCGGGGGTCGGGAAGCTCGGGAGTGGCAGCTCCAGCCTCGACGCGCCGCTGAGGGGGTGCGTGCTTGTGGTGCTTTTGGTTGGTGGGCTGTTCGTGGGTCAGATGTGATTGATGCTTGCGGATATCGAGTTGGGGCTTCAGCATACCTCATGAATTGTACTATACCTATTGGGAGGGAAAACAAACTACACCTGTAAATTTATACTCGTTTCTGTACGTTGGCCCTTGTGTGGTATTTTTTACCAATTACTGTAACATGATGAACATGCAGAGGCTCAAATCGATTCCCCCTCGTATATATAGCCAACTTTCTGTCACGCAAGTAAAAAAGAAAAAGAAGACAGTGATACGATTCACCTGCCCTTCCACACGAGATCATGCGAGCCGCCTAACTATTGGTCGATGCATACCGCCGTACTATCAGCTGCACAATACACAAATGGAACCAGAAGAACCTGAGACCCCCCTGCAATATTTCGTTCAACAAAAAACAGGCATTCCGCGAATACTGAGCCCCCAGGAGCATTCAAACTTCCGTGTTGAATGCACTGGGTCGCTACACCATCAGTCGACGAGGGCTATTTTTCTAAGCGTGGAGCCTGAGTAGGATCCGATACATTTCTCTGCCGTTATATATAGGGTATACAAAAAAACAGCAAATATGCGCAACAAGGTAGCTACAGAGATATAGACATTGCTACAGCTTTGCTCTCGGATCCAACTCGCCGACCATCTTCTGATTCACCTTAATCCGCTCCTCCACGCCGTGCTCCAATCCCGCAATATCCTGCGCAGTTGACTTCATGCCGCCCTCGTTGACCCACCGCTCAAACACAGCCCAATCGGTGCTCGCAGACGGCTCGTGGGACTGGTGCGCCCAGACGGCGTGCTCAAGCAGGAACACGGCGCTCGCAATTTGGGCGAAGAGGGTGAGGAGCGGCCGGGCGAGGAAGGGGTTGTGCGTCTTGCGGAAAAGGGTGGGGAGATCCGAGATGAGGCGCCGCAGGTCGGCAACTGCACTAGATGTTTGTGTTGCGGAAGACAGGATCGTTTGTGCCCACTGGAGGTGGTTAGCCTCAGCCACTGCAATATCGAGGAAGTATATATACCTGGCAGAAGCTGTCGACGATGCCTTTGGCTCGGCTGGCTCGAATGAGATCATGGGCCAGAACGTCCACGGTACCTTCCCATATTTTCTCAACGAGGGCATCTCGGATGAGGCTGCACAAAAGAAAGTCAGCCGAATATTTATTTCGAGACAGTTTGGCACTTGCCGCGCAATTCCAGTCTCTTCCATGTATCCCTGCCCACCGAGCGCAGCCATACACTCTTCAATCGCAGGCACAGTTTTCAAAGCCGCAAACGCTTTGACGGTCGGCGTGAGCAACCGCAGCCGCCCCTCCTCCTCGGGCGTCGCGACCCCACATTCCGTGCGCCCAAGTAGAGCGATGGTACCAAAGACGAGATGGGTGAGCGCGCGATACAATAGATTGACGCTCGCGAGTGTTTCCATGTGCCCTGGGATAGTCTGCAGGAGCTTACCGCCGTCTACCGCGCGCACAGAGGCATATGCGCGTGCGATCGCCAGGGCGCGCATGAGCGAGCCAATAGAGTGGATAGAGGAGTGGATGCGCGTGATGTTGAGCACGGGCGTGATGAGCCGGATACCCTCGTTCGCGGCACCCATGCGCCAGGCGCGCGTGCCGTTCAGGGAGAGCTCAGCGGTGGGGACAGCGCGCGTGCCAAATTTGTCTTTGAGGCGATGGATGTTGATTTTGTTGGAAAGAGGCGTTGGGAATGGCGGGAGGCGGACGGGGACGAGGAAGAGGGAGAGAGTGCCTGTGCCGCCGTTAGGGCTCCCGGTGCGCGCGAGGGCGACGGCCATGTTGCCCTCGGCGGCGCTGGAGAACCATTTGAATCCGTCGAGGACATAGGCTGGCCCAAGGTCCCCGGCTTGGGAGTCGGTGGGAGTCGCGACTGTCTCCGTTCGAGACACATCTGAACCACCTGAGCTCTGGTAAACGGCCTGGATCAGTTCTGAGGTACTCTATCGCATTGATCTTAGATACCTCAGTCATCCATTGCCCGGATATATAGGCGGTGTCAGGATCAGAGCTGAGTGAAGGCTCATTTAGTCGGGTTAATGTCAGCGAACCTCCGACATACCTAATTAGACGCGGCAGAATCTCTTTCTTCATCTTATCAGATCCTGAGAGCTCCACGACTGAAGCGAAAAATCAACGCCGTACGAAGTAAATTATGAGAGACCCACCTCGCGCAGCACCGTCGGTCATACCGTATGGGCACATTATCTGTGGCCAGTTTTGTTATTTTCTCCAGCCATTATATTAAAACGCACCACATGGGTATCGCCAACGATCAGCATAGTTTTGGCGAACATGTAGATCCTGCTATGTTCTCGATACTTGCGCTCATATGCAATACGGACGCATCCTTCTCGGCAGGCGAACGCCTTCAGCGTTTTCCACCCTTCGGAGACTCGCAGCTCGTCGATGCGGTTTCCCCAGGCGTCGTATTGCGTCAATACGGCTGGCTCCACTTGAGGCGCCAATGGTCGGATAACTACACCGAAATAAGCCACACGAAGACAATGCAGCGAACTCGTTGACTCACCATGAACAAGATCGTGGCCGAGACGGATCAAATCCGGTTCAATTTCGCTCAGTGCACTGTAGACATACTACAATTACCTCTCGTAGAGCAGAACGTAAACATCTGCGCACCTTGAGGGTAGGAGCCGTTTCAAGAGGCTCGGCAGCACAGGATCGCAAAGATACGGGTTTCCAGCAGGTGGAGGTGGCTATGGGTACAAACGTGGTGAGTATGGTGAACTTTTAGATATGCACCGAGCCTACCTGGTGAAATACGTCTTCAACTCGCATGGTAGGTGGCAAGAGTAGTCTGTCAGGACCCATTTGATTGAGAACCTGATCTTACGTACGTTCATACGCCGAGGCAGCCGAGGCCGAGGTGTGGGCGTCTATGTAGCTCCGCCCTGAAGTTTTACGTTGATTGGCGTGGAGCGGGAGGAAGAAAAATTAACAGTAGTAGGACATCACGGCGTCGGCGAATTATTTAAAATAAATTAAAATACTACAGTACCACGGTCTCCGATGAGCGAGCTCCGTTGGCAATATTCTCAATGAAACGAGGAACCGTCGAGGATCCACAAAACTCAATTCAAGAATTGCCCGACCATATGTTCGTGAAGCAAAGAGCAACAACGGAAAGAATGACTCGTACTAGATGCTAAACTCTTGACAGAACCAGGTGAGTAAATTTACGGACGAAGATAATCGATGAATCCGAACCAATTATCCGGGAAACGAATTACGGACGAGCATCCTGGCCACAGCGGCGAACGGCGCGTCCTCGATATCCAGAGTCGGTTGATGGAGGCGATGAGCCCCAAAACAACTGACAGATATAAAAAAATATAAGGAGTAATATAATTGCGCCACTAGCAAATACATGAGCCTCTGCCAACATCGGAAAGATGTCGGGCACAATGGAATACAGACATATTGTCAGAAATGTAAACAATAAATGTCCGACCCGGACGGACAGTTCTAGGGCCAGTACATACGAGGATCGCGTCGGCCATTCATTTGACCACCAAAGGTACAACGACGAACGGGGATCTTTCTGGATCCCAGACAATAAGGCGTTGAGCAGAGAGGACGCAATAGAGCAAATGGCCAGAGCTCACTCAATACGGCCGTATTGAAGGCTCTGTGACCAGTCGGAGGATCAATCGACTGTCAGCGACGATTGACCATGATCCATCCGCGATGTGGGAGTATTGTTGCAAAGAGATGTGCAAGAAGCTAGAGATATACAGAAGAGCTTTCGAATAGCAAAATAATACACAGGAGAGAAAGTAGAGAGAGTAGACAGACGATTGCACCACAGAAAAAGCCATCAGATGTTTTCAGCCCGTCCCTTTGAGTTAACAAGGAGTGGCGCCGAACGGGCGATGTCAGCGCCGACCACACCGAGGCGGGTCGTGCTCATCTCGCTGCGCCGTGGGTTATCTTCATGGGCTTTTTTGATTGTGGAAGAATCGAAGAAAAAATTTCGTGGCTTAGAGCTTTATAAGCTGCTGACAGCTCTCACGGACACGTGTCTGCGCACGGACCAGGTGGCACAAGCATCTGTCAACAACCGCTTCCGACAACCACTCTGCATTCGGAGGAGCTTAGGCTAGCGTCTATGAAACAACTTCGGCACTGGCACAATGAAATCTTAGTGGCTAACGTTGGCAGACGCGGCCTAATCTCGGTTCGCATATTGTGTTGAACAGTACTGCCTTCCGGATCTTGGATTATCACTGTGCTGCAGGTTATCGCAACTCGAGAATATCCAAGGCGGCAAGCAGCTTCTTCATGCTATCTTTCTCGGCCTTCTCGTTTATCTATAGCTGATGCTAGCTTCTGCGAGAATATTTTTTTGCCATACGCTGGCGCCAATCTCAGATGCTTACGGCGCTTATTTCTTCAAGTGTTCAAAACACTGCCTTTGCTGACCTTCGAGATTACTCGGGCTATTTTATTCCGCTCCTTACCTGCGTTTATCTGAACTTGAGAATATTAACCGCTCAACAAGACTCACCAACTGGCTCACATTCCAAATATCGATATCTCTTCAGAACCCACCAGCGGCTGCCAACTTGCCCGAATCCTTTAAACTCGGTTTTTGTAGTTCCGTTGGAATCGGACTCAGTACTTGCAGGCGCCTGTGGGTCGACCTGAACTTCGAGATCCCTAGATCCCCAATATCTTGGCTTGGGCTACTTACGCCAAGACTTATGTGGCCGTACTTCCGAGTCATCGCGACGATCTTCACAGTTCCATCATGATGTGAGTTTCGACTCTCCGCTACTCATTGGGATGATTATTGTTTAAAAGTATTAGCGCCAAGGCCTGGCTGCGATACACTACATGTGCCTTCGATAACTTCGTGCCAATTTTCACAGCTGCGCTATCTTCCGATTCTGATGTAACAACAGCTTTTTGGGAATAGCGGCGCGCGGCTGTGTAAAGCCGAAACCAAGCCGAAAGGCAAGCAACATTTTTCCCATGCGTCCTGAATCCAGTGCACAGACTAAGAGGCCTACCAACTGCATGTGTCCTCGGAATCAACAGCACAACATTAGGTGATTCTCCATTTGGAACGATGATGTGACTTTGTCTCTTTCTTCGATGAGCTCCCTTACGCCCTCCTCGATTGCCCCTCCCTGGGGCACCTGGAGCCTTGACGCCCAGTTTCTCGCGGACCTGAACACTTGGACTGCGGAACATCCGGCCAAGAACAACCTCCGCACGGTACTGAAGGCAATATCCAATGCTATTGATCGCAGCGAGGATTGGCTCGAGTATATCCCAGACAGCCCATTCCCGGCAGAGAGCCTACTTGCGGCTCTGGCGGCTTTGCTAAACTTTGGGGTGGTGAGTCTGGTTTTGCTGATATTCGATCCGGATACCTCAAAACGCGTAGAAAGTCGCTCAAGCGAAACACGAAGTCCAGACGTTTGCGCAGGAGGCTGTGGAGTGGATCACCCAGATTGCGGACGCCTTTCAAGGCGTTGAAGGTGGTGTTTTTGTCGCGAAGGCTTGGGACAGTCTTCAGGAAATGCGGTGAGTAGAGGAACCGCTCACTAGAACCTCGCTTACGGATCTTTCGCCAGGACTTTGATTGACGAAATATGCCTCTGGGCCAGAAAGCGACTGGTATTTATTTGGGCGTTCATGGATGCAATTGTCATCAAGCTCACGGGCCTTTAGGGAGATGGATTCTGGAAGCGTTTAAAGCACGCAGCCGCTGTTGAGCACGTAATTAGCGAATTTAAGAAGCGCCTCGAATCTACTCGGGTATGCTTCAGGGTGAGCTTTGACAGCTTTGCAGTGAAAGAAAATTTCTAACATCTTATAGACGGTCTCCGCAATTCATTTAGCTCAAGGTCAAGATCTCATCCTCGACCATCTTTCGAAGATGCGCATCCTCGTAACGGCCCTTCAGCAAGAGAATACAGTAAACGTGCGGTTTTTTGCCACCTAGATATCTAGATCCTCGTGGGGCTGACTGTGCTAATAGCGCGATATCTTGTTAAGCCAAGCCGAGATCCAAATACAGAACCAGAAGCGGATTGTTGCCGAACTGGCGGCACAGCGAGAAGCCCAGGAGACCGCTTTCGCTGAGCGCGCGGCTCATGAGGAGCTCGAACGGCAGCGCCGTGAATTAGACAAAACCTTCAAACCCATCATTGCGGTCAATTCGACGTTTACATCTCAGAACAAGGACTTCTGTTACGGTACTACGCGCTCCGAAATATTGCAGCAAATTCGGACATGGGCGTCGGAATGGACCGAGACATCACCGCGCTTGCTTTGGCTTAGTGGAATGCCCGGCGCTGGGAAGTCGGTTATCACGGCAACAGTTACGAAAATGCTCGTCGACAAGCAGGTTCTTGGTGCTCAGTTCTTCATCAGTCGGGCGCAGACATACCAGCCAACGACAAATCCCAACGCATTCTTCCCCACCGTTGCGAAACAGCTTTGCCATTTCGACGATGCCGCCGTTACTGCCATCGCTGAAGCTGTCGAGGCCCGCCCTTCCGTTCTGCTCCAGATGTCGAATTCTCAAGCGGAGGAGCTTTTTGTGAAGCCCATAACCGCCATTTGCGAACATAGGCCCGTTGTCATAGTCATCGACGCTCTGGACGAGTGGAACACGGCGTATCTCCGCGAGGTTAAAGCAACGGAGATCCTCCTAGATGCTATACACCGCCTTCCGAACAACGCCAAGGTTTTCATATCCAGCAGATATGATATGGTGACACATTTTTCACGGTTCGACCCACACACCATCGATCTCGATACCTCGTCCTCAGCGTCTCTGAAAGATGTGGAGGGCTATATTAAAGATAAAATCGCCGATATCGTCGCCGGTTATGGTGAAGAGTGGGCGGGATGGCCGTCTGAGGACCAGCTACGGGTTCTCTACAGACATGCTGCTGGGAACTTCATGTGGGCTGTCACAGCGACCACATTCATCCGCGGCCGTATTGAGCTGGATGGAACCGAATGTCAGGACGAGATCCTCGATGATCTGCGGCTCGACGGCCCCCAAAGTTTGGATGCGCTCTATTCCGCCATTCTCGATCGATGTATCCCAGCCCGCGAACCGGCCTGGAGTGCTGAGAGGTTTCGTCGCATCGTGGGGGGTTTGGTCGTTCTCCGGGAACCGTTGGATCTCTCCGCCTTCGACGCGTTGTTGGCTCTGAAAAACCCGAAGAATCGTCCAGTCGACATGAAGAACTTTTTCACGACGTTTCAATCTGTTCTCTCCGCTGGACCCGAGGTCATTACACCCCAATCGGTGCCTCAATTGCACGATTCCTTCGTTGACTTCATCACAAGTCGCTGTTCGGAGCGATTTCGAATCGACGAAGACGGGTCGAACAAGGAGATTGCTTCACGGTGCACTACGCTCCTGAACGATCTCCATTTCAACATTTCCCAGATCGCCTCATCCCACTTCACCAACGTAGATGTTAATCCACACTGCGATATACCAATCCCCACAGCACTGGCCTATGCGTGCCAATTCTGGGCGGACCACGTCACCCACACGAGCTCGCTCGCAGTGCAGGAATTATTCGACAAGATTGAAAGTGTGCTCGAAAATAAATTTCTCTACTGGCTCGAAGTTATGAGCGTGATGGGTAAAGTTCCTGTAGCACTGGCAATGTTGAGGAAGATGGCTACTCGAGTGAGTCTTCGGCTCCTGTTTAACGAGTTGGACTTGACGGTGTTTCGGTCTAGATATCGGCCATGCCTCCAAAATTACAGCGTGTTATCCGTGAAGCCAGTCAATTTGTGGTTGCCTTCCACTATCCGATCTCTCAAAGTGCACCGCATATCTACATTTCCGCCCTCCCCTTTTGGCCAGAGGACTCGATTATCTTCCAGTCATTTTCCCGTCTATTCCCATCGAGGCTCATCCCCACAAGCGCCGTTAAACGGAGATTTCATCCACTTCTCCGCTTTGACATGCCCGAGAAGGTTACGTGCCTGTCATTCTCACCGGACGGTTTGCGTATCGCAGCGGCTTCGTCTGGAGGCACTGTTCAGATCTGGGACTCCCGTACAGCTGAGCCTCTTTCTGGGATGATGCCGGCCCATACGGGGGTTATCACTTGCGCGGTATTTTCACCCACGACCGGAAAAATCGTGACCGGTGGTGCCTCCACGCTCTGTATCATGGATGTCGATGAAGGGAAAATCACCGCAACCTGGAGGGTGCACAAAAACAAACGCCCCTCAATGACTACTGCCCTCGTTTTCTCAGCGGATGGGAGATATATTGTATCCGGCGGCAAGGATTCGAGAGTGCGCGTTTGGGATGGGGGAAACGGGGACGCCAGTCGGCAAGCCGTTGAGAGGACATTCCGGGCATTCGATTTGCTTGGCTTTCTCTTCCGATAACGTGCATTTCGCGTCGTGCAATAACAAAGAAATTGTGCTGTGGGCAGTCGGCACCAACAAATTGCGCATGCGATTCCCCAGACCCACAAGGGAGGGCACGTTCACGGCACTCGCCTTTTCTCCAGGTGGCTCTCGCATTTTCGCCGGAATCAATTCGAGCATCTGGGCATGCGACCTGGAGGGGCATGTCGTTTTCGGGCCTTTAACGTGCCCTGCGCTCGAGAATGGAACAATAAATTCCATCTTATTCGATAACAATGGAAGATGTATGGTCTCAACCTCTGGAAAGGGTACAGTAATCGTTTGGGATCCGATAGCTCAGGACATCATTGCAGGGCCTCTGGAAGGGCACGACGACATCATCGATTCTCTAGCGTTTTCGCCCGACGGACAGTATTTGGTCTCGGCGGCGAGAGACAAGATTGTCCGCGTCTGGAGCACTAAAGAGAGGCCGAACGCGGGTCGCGAAGTATCACAGCGAAATACCAAGATTCATTGCCTCGCATTGTCTCCCGATGGCATACACGGAGCCTCTGGCGCTGACGATGGGATAATTCGGGTATGGGACTACAGAGACTCTGGAGCGAAGGCCGCAAGAGAGTTATTTGGGCATTTTACCCCCCGTCGACTCCGTGGCATTCTCGCATGACGGAACTCGCTTGATATCGTGCTCTCGCCAAGATTCTGCGATTCGTGTGTGGGATCTTGGCACCGGAGAGTTGGCATGCGAGCCCTTCAAGGTCGATGGACATCCGTTGGCTGTTGGGTTCGTCTCAGGTGTCCTATCGGAGACCATG
Source organism: Mycena rebaudengoi (assembly GCA_029282285.1). Lineage (NCBI taxonomy): Eukaryota > Fungi > Basidiomycota > Agaricomycetes > Agaricales > Mycenaceae > Mycena > Mycena rebaudengoi. The sequence goes on from JARJCX010000518.1 coordinate 41,811, forward strand.
GTCCACTTCCGGTATGTGACTGCGCGTTCGTCATCTGGCACAGTGACCTCGGGTCAACGGTACAACAAGCAAAGCGACATACTCAGCAGCACCAGCGTACCACTGTATAACACCAGCAAACTGCTTCCACATAGTAAATCCATGGATGAAACCGGCAGTGTCAGCAGTGTCGGGAGCTTAGCATCCCCGAAGCTCCGGAAATCTGTCTCCAAAGCGAAAAATCATACTATTACCCGCCGGTCCACCACCTATCTTTGCGCTGAAGGCGCTACGGTCGTTTCTTGCTCCGATAAACTCACTATTCAAGTCACAGGCAAAGGTTCTTCACGAGTGTGGCCAGCTCAGGGTGTAACGTCTGTCGCAGTTGCTCCAGACGGCAAGCATCTGGTGTGGGGAGCAGCTGAAAAGATGTTCATTTGGAATGTGTCGGTGCCAGCCCGGCTTTTCCATCCTTTACTTGGGCACAGGGACGAAGTGACGGCTGTCGCCTTCTCACCAGATGGGAGTCGGATCGCGTCGGCTTCTCTCGATAGGACCATCCGTATCCGAGCCTGGAGTTCGCTCGAAAGGGGTGCGAATCTGGGGAACAGTCCCCCAACAAGGCTGGCTTTTTCCCCTATGCCTTCCCATTCTTTTCCGTTCAACGACCGGCTCTACGGGGAGGGACTCAATACTGCGAAACGCCACAGTCGATGCGCCTTGGATGAACATGGGTGGATGAAAGGAGAAGGCGACGAGCTTTTGTTCTGGGTGCCACCAGAAAATCGCGCTGGGCTGTGGTTTCCAGATACGCTGGCAATAGTTGGGCAACATCCAACCACTGTTGACCTCAGTCGTTTTGTACATGGCGAATATTGGATCGACTGCTACGAGCCACGATGTTGAAAAGTTCACATCGAACGTCTCGAACAGATCCAGAATGTTGACATTACAATACTAACGTTGTGACGGAGCATCGTTCTTTGAGTCAACGTGCATCGTTTTGACTTGGCTCTCGTTGTTCATGTGTACATCCCCGGCTCCTGGCTAGGGCATCAAAGCGTCCGTATTACGGCGTAATTTTTGTTACGCACCGGTAGACCCGTCCGTAAATGGGAGGACTTGAAGGCTGAACGGGACGGGTACCGTCCGTGTCATCCGTTTACGCCGTTTTTACGAGTTGGGTCAAGCCTTTGATCAAAGTATATATTGTCATGCACACAGAACCCGGAATACCTTTGGGGTTTGGCAGACTTGCAATTTCTACGTGCTACTGGTGGCCAAACTCACTCGAAGAGTTGCGAAGAGCGTGAGAATTAAAATTTTCGAACCCTTAGTGGCCCGACCTGGTAGCTACACACGTCGGTAATTATTTCACCACTGTTCGCCGTGGTTAAGCCGCGACCAGGAGACTCACCAATGTGCTTACTGGTACGTCTGGCATGCCTCGGCAGCTGCTATTTGCCGACCCGTAATTTACGCGGTTACGGCCCCCGTAAACGGGTTGACCCGTCCCGTCAGCGATGAGACCGAAAGTCCCGACGGTATGGGGACGTAACCGTGTTTATAACCCGTAACCCCGTAATATTATGGGACGGGTTGATGCCTTACTCCTGGCCAAAAGGCCGATTTTAGCCGGGTCTGGCATTTTGGACACCCTATTCCGCCGTGGACGAGACATATGGAACCAGTACCAGCCAGTAAGTGCTATACTGCTACCTTTTTTTTTTGGCTATTTCATGCAAAAAATTGTGGGAATAACGCACTTCGTCCTTCTCAATTTGATGCTGCGATGGGTTCTGGGAGATGGTTCCAATGGTTCGGAAGCGGAAGCGGTGCTCTAACCGGTGGTCATGCTATGGGCTGTTTGCTCAAGCTTGGACGACCTTCGCAGTTAACGTTGCCATGTGGCCTGCTTTCGGTTCCTCAAGAGGCCTCAAGGCTCAAGGCACAAGAGACCAGGCCTCAGGTCTCCAAGCCATGAGGCCTTTCCATTCGAACATTCTTGGCTCGCTGTATCAAGGCGGGAACGGTTGCGCAGCGCTTAAGTTTGTTGTCACGTCAAATTCTCCCTCATCGCCGGGCCCGCCGAACAACCCAACAGACCGGCCTTCGTCTGTTCTGTTGCGCTGTCTCCACAATTATAAGCAATGACCGATGGATGGTCGCCTGACGACTCGTGAACCCTCATTTAGGATGTTTCTAGACTCTCTAGTGACTGCCAACAGGTGGTGATGGAGATGGTCAGCGCGCTGAAGCTTCGACTGGCAGCGACTGGCAAGACTACATCTCGGATAGTCAATACATATCGGCGCCATCTCCGATACGAATGCCGCTCTGATCCACGCTGATATAATGGTAACCGTTTCCAACTGGCGCCTATAGAAGCCAGCGCTCTTGGTATCCGACGGCCCATCGTCCGCTCTCCCCAATATTCCCGTACTCTTATTACAATGCCTCGTCCTAATCGTCTCAAGCTGTCTGCTTCTGGGGGGTGAGTACATTATTTATTGCGCTGAACAAGGAGCTCAATTTATGAGCAGGTCAATACCTATAAAGAATCTGCGGCCTGGGGCTAGTCCAAAGCGAGGGATATCTCACGAGCATCCATACATCGGATATACAAAGTGGGTAGAGTTTTCGTAAACGGGCCTGAAACTCACGTTTGTTAAGACTCATCGGTGGCAAAATCATGAACGGCACGAATAAGTCGAGGCTTGTGGTACAGGCCCTTCGGCGACGTCTCCGTACGTGATCAGAGCTGACCCTTCTCTATCCTCAACTCAAACCCAATGCAGTTCGCCGTGGAATGAACTCCCCCCGCACACGTGCGCAATTCTGTATTCCTGTCTGTATCGATACTGAGATACCACTCAGCAAAACCACATTTTCCTTCTCATCCGATGGCGAGGCCTCAAGAAGCAGGATGGAGTCCGCCGGCAACTCTCCCATTCTTTTGCCGCAGCTGCCTCCGTTCTCCCTCTCCCCCATATTTCCAGGATCACCAGACTCTGCTTGCAGCTCATCGTCAGTTTCTGTATCGACCTTATTCGTTCACATAGCTAATTTTTTCATATGCAGTTTATCGTCGCCCACTTCTTGCTCCACATCCCCCTCCGCTGGCCTCGAACGTCCGCCGAGGCGATATATCCTCCCGGACCCATCCTCATCCCCAATAATATCCCCGTCTGACCTCAAGTTCTGCTCCTCCAATTCGAATGCTTCCCCTACCCCCCACTGCGTTTCCACCCATTTGACTTCGGTCCGACCATGAAATTCCAAAAGTGATACTAATACCTATTAATTTATGTATACCATCATAGACCTATGTATAATCCTCTGTACTTATTCGTGTCCTAACTGACTTTCTCAGTATTATTATGGTGCCGTCAAATCTGACAGCTTACTAATCATTCGCTCTTGGTCTTCCTTCCGCCACCATCGCCACGCGGCCGCTGTGGCCTGCGAAGGCCGCTCCACGGCCATTGATAGACAACCAAAACTTGGATGAGAGAGCGAAACGTATCTATCCCTTTATGGAATGCTCCACCACAAACTAAAATTGGGCTAGAGCACTGAAGGAAGGACTGAAGTGCTTCAAGTCATGAGCATCCGAATACTAACGGCGAGATAGGTCTCGTGCGCTCTACAACGTGAATAAATGCTTCTGGTATCAACCCCGCAGCCCTGTCTTCCTGCCGCAATTGGCGGTGTTCTGACAAGTTCGAGGTTCGAACGAACCTCGACGGTTATAGAACACTCTCTGACTTGGGAGCCAGACCTTTTGCACGGATCAGGAGCGAACGGGAGTTCATTTGTGGATGGAGCGGAACCTTGCGATCAGTATGATTGTCCAGATAGTCCCGCGCGGTCTGAATCGAGTCCCAATTGGACAGATCTATCACAATGGTACCTGGCCTTTACTTTATATTTATACAGTTCAATCGTCTTTTGAACCCAGTCCTCCCAAGCTTGCATAATTCCCGCTTTCCTTTCCCGTTGGCTGATCTGTCGTTATTAAGGCCGGTCAAATACTATCACAATATATCCTTGATGGGAGACCCGGGGACTTACTTGGCGGATCAGAAGCCTTCGTGCGACAATCGGGAGCGCCCGGTGAGTATGATTTATACCGCAAGGTTCTGAACCCAGTCTGAATTAGACATAGATCGGTACCCACGGGAGAACAGCCTTTCAATCTTCCCTGTTGGGATCTCGTCTTGCGTCTTCCTCGACCGTGGACGGGCAACATGCTACCTTTCTTGTCCTTCCCGTGTTCGTCGCCCTTCCGGTACACAAGGAAAATATGTTGGTGGCGATATGATGAGACCAGATACCTGCAAGCATGTTCGGTAACTTTCGGTACTGGCCGGAAGCATGCCGCTAGGAGGACAAAGTGTTCTGATGTTTCGCCTCGAAGTCGGATCTTCTGGGGCTTAGTAGGGCAAGTGCTACTTTGTTGCAGGCGCTAAATCGGATCTTTTGACACTCCATTTTCGAGATATCATGATGGATAGAATCCGCTCACTCAGCATCTTGTCAGCGTTTTCGTCCATTTGCTAATTTTGACAGATTGAAGTTAATCAACGGCTTCTGAGGCCCGCTCCCATTGCGCTTAGGGTGGACTGTGTGGGATGAAGGTTTGTTATGTATTAATCAGTGGCCGTATCGAAAACTGAGGCCAACGGATGGATAATAATAGCATTGTCCGGTCGTACCACTCTCTCGCACTTTTCTGCAGCAGACACAAAGTGCATATCCCACCAACATATAAACAGACATGCCCCAGTTACGTCAGGTACGGTAATTATATATCGCGTCGCCTAGATGAAAGCTTCTCGCAAGGGCGGCACGAGAAGCCCTACACGAGCTCCAGGTTCTGTTACTTGCCACGCGTTGCTCGAGTTTATGCTCCAAGCACGTCTTCATCGTGCATCATGGACCGTAGTCATACTCGGCACTCGTCCGCCCCGGCTCGCCATCTGTGATTCAATCCCAATCGCCCTAGCCGCACAATCCACTCTCTGCGTGTGGCAGGTAATATATTGCTGCCAATTGGAATGGATCGCATCGCGTCCCTTGGAACAACTTATGATATGTCTTGTGAACGATTTAGTTTAGCTTCCAAGTAGAGCCTCCGGCTTTCGGGACGGCTTAAAGATGATGCCTAGATCTAAGGCTCCGGTTGCCCGACATCGAAAGATGGAAGGCAGCCGACTTTCACCCAATCCTCGTTGCCTCTTGGACACCATTTGGCTGGTGGATGCTACTTGGCGATGCCACCCTCGTTTTGCAATCAGGTCTTGGCAGTAAATACTCGTCCTCGCGCTGTCCGAGCTACTTCCATGCATCCCTCAAATCCGAGGTGCCCATAAATGGTGCCGAGCTACCCCAATCGATTAGTCGAGGGTTAATATAATTTTGACAGTTATGATAGGCGAAAGGCAATGCAGCACAACAAGATCTGCGAACATGCTCAAGTGAGGTGCCACCGCAAGATCCTCAACATCAAGGAATGGATCTTCAAGAACCTCGTTGAGGTATTTCACGTAGAGCTGTTAGCCGAGGAAGTTGCGAATACCTATACCAGGTGGATGAATAACACATCTCTCTTGAGATTGTTGGCGAGTGAATATGAACAAGCTCAAATACAGCGCATCTAGATGTCGTCGTTTTCGCAACGCGGATGAGTGACAGTAAGGTTACACTATAGCTACAACTCTTCTTTCTTATCTTACACGACTCCAGGAAGAAAACATAAGCGGTCCAGGATCATGAATAACGATAGCCGGCGGAAGCTCCATTGCTGGTGTAAAAGTCAGACATGGTCTCCTCAAACTAACCAGCCACGTACCCGTTGTAGACTGGTGAGTACCGACTGTATACAGAAAAATTACGAATTAGACTTGGAAGGAAGGTATTTTCGGATCCACACCCACTAAGGAACTGGCAAATCAGGATAATTCGGCTCGTATTGTGGTGGACGATCTGGAGATGTCGAAACGAAGAATTTCAGGGAGCCAGAGGGATCTCCGTAATCGCGACATATTTCGAACAGCCTCGCGTCGCTCAAAGCCCCGCCGATTGCAAATACACCAACTTCGGACTGGTACACAGAGAAATTGGTTTGGCGGTCATCCGGTATGGACAACTGAATAAGCCTTCAGTCTGACGATCCTCATAGAAGTATACTGTTGCTACCTTGGAAAATATCCGCTCGCGAATGAACGCACCATTCCTCGCTCCGGTGATTTCCACGACGCGATACTGCTCCGCGTTCGAGCTGACAATGACGCGCGTCGTCGACAGTGGAGGCCTAGGTGTGGAACAACATATATGAGCAAAGCTGGAAATCGATGGTTGCGGGGACTCACATCGCGTCCCCAGTCTGAGCGGCGCCGAAGAACGGATTATGTCGACCTGCAGATCTGCACGGCTCCTTTATGTATACCGCTGCATCATGATGTCGGGCTGAGTTCGGTTGTGATCGAGATAATAACAGCATAACAATTGATGAAAAGATTGATGAACGCCAGTGAGAAGACAGATGGCGTTCACGGCGCCGGAATGAAAGGAGGGCTCATGCATTCCTGGTGGCACGATGAGTCTGAGCGGGCTATTGATAATTCCCGCGAATTCCTGTGTATGGCGATTTTTCCCATCAAACCCGTAAGGGAATGGTGAAACTCCCCAATCCGTTTGAGATGGACGTGGGCGTGACGTTTTGAGGTTCCATCAGCCATATTTGGCAGCGCCGCCGCCGCCGGCTCGGGCTCGGGCCGTTAATGCGAAACAAAAACCACTTCCGACACCCACGGCTGCCTCTGTCACACATATGCGTGTAAGTATTGGAGCGCCTACATCACTTCCTTCGCTATCAATCTGTGATTGCTGGATATACACCACAGCGGGTTGAAAGAAGTTTTCCCATCGATTGAGCCGCATGTTGCTCAAAATCCGTATATCCTTTGGGGCGATGATTCCCCCCAACTTTCTGCTACCCCAAAACTTTGCATTCAGTGCATATTGTAAAGGATTGCCATATTTGGCCGCCCGGGCTATTTCTATCTATTTACTCATGGTTGAAGTTCTACAATGAGGCCAATTCTGATTCAGCCACCGTGCCGCTATACCAGCCCCAAAAGCCACTTAGCCGTCGATTTCCGAGGATCGCTGGCCCGGGCATTTAAGAATTGATCATCTTACTCTCACTGTATTGACCAGGCCAATCGTACGCGTCATATATTCGAAGATTTCGCGGCATAGCTGGCACGCGACCGAGGTTCCTGTTTGCCGTATTGTCCTTCAACAGATATCCGGCTACTTATGGTTATGACCTGGGTTTAACCAAGCTCCAAGTAATAATAATCCGCCAGGATAAGGAGTGATTTTTCAACACTACCCAAGACCATGTCCTACGTGCTTCTAAGGGTACACATCTTCCGTAGCTCATCTGCCCTCAAGTTGACCCATTCGTCGGCGGCGAACTCTGGCTTCTCCTAAAGGAAATATCAAGATCAGTGAGCCTTCGCCTCGTGGTTGATTTTTTTTTGAGTAGGCGACCAACCGCCGGACCGCGCTATCTCAGTCTGAGCGAGCCACGCATTTTCCTGCTGGCGTTCATTCGCTCAGGTACCGCGGTCACCGTGTGCATCGAATAGAATTCGCGGATGTTGTCATCTGTTCGAACTGCGGGCAATGATCCTTCTGATACCGATTTGGACAGACTCCTTGGCCGCGGCAAATCAGGCATCTTCAATGTGCCAAATAACTGGGACAGTTTATCTGCTACCATATCCAAATTGTCCTGCACACGACTACTGTTCACCGAAGTGGGCGTGAGAGCTTCTGTTATCAGGCTTTAGCCTTTTGACATTCGAGTTTATCTAATCTAATCTCGTTTCTTCTCCTGAAATGATCGGATCTTTCGAAAATCACGTCAGCAACCGTTAGGTTCCGTTCCGGCGCTTTCCTCCCGCGCAACAGCAGTGCTGAGCATCTCGGACGTCCTGCATTCAACCTCTCGCGGGGTCTTTAATCTGACCTGCGGAACGAGCCCTTAATCCACCCTCAGGCTCACCGCCAGCCTCCGGCCCCCGGTGGCGTTTGAACACCGACATTAGCTCCTATACTAGTAGTAAGCCGCTAAGCGCGACTGCGGGGCGTACCTGATCAGATCCTGAGTCATTCCCCTGTTTCCTCATAATACTAGACACAGCTAACACGGCGCCCCTGGTCAGCGTGCCTCGCAATCAAGATTCAGACTGAATGAACTTGAAAGCAAATGTCAGTCGACGTCAGCCGTTTGACGGCCGCGGCGACGACGCTCTGTTCTGCTTGGTCTCTGCTTCAACGACAGATTGAGCGAATCTGGTTTCCCCGCGTCGGACCAGCCACTGCGTCGGAATATACCTATTATGTAAACATACCCTTCTGTAAAAGCTATGTGCATTTCGTTTCCCTTCAGGCTTGGTACGATGTGCTATTTCTACCACTCTTCTGGAACTAGATTGACCCCAGGTATTTCCTTGGAGTATCAACGACAGCGTATGGCGATGCAACTGACATTGCCTTTCAACGAAGCTCTGACGTCACAATATCTGTTCGCTTGAAAATAAGCCCTGATTGGCAGAAGCTGCAGTTATCCCAAATCGAGGACGGACGTGTAAAGCATCAAATATTCAAAGAGGACTCGGCAAGCACGATTCTTATCATGTCTATTATCTTGGCACTCACGTCCACAGTCCGAAGATACCGGTTTTCAACTCGGGATAACTCAAGTACTCTGACATACCAGGTAGTATTGGTATTTGGCCCCGATGTGCTTCCTCAGCTCGTTGGTTGCTCTGTGATTTTCTGCATCGAGTGAGTCGAGTCCTACTACCTTCCGAATCGCCGATTTTCACGTTCGTCAGTTTGACTGTGGCGAATGGATATTCGGATAGTCTTGGCTGCATCGATACATCCTGCTTGACAACAAATGCAGTGGAGATGTAGAATACTTCCGGTCGGATATATCTTGCGCTTGGGCGGTATCTCACAACCAAATCGAGCCGACCCTTTCCAAGTATATGTGGAAACTTTTACTTTTTTTTTTGGCGGGCGGCCCACACTGGACCCTAGGTGGATCCACCCCGCTAGCTCTGGTATGTTGGAATTACTCCGGGCTGGGACCGAAATTGGGTTCGAGCAGCGAAGAACTCACGGTTGTCGGTGGTAAGCATGGATCTTTGTCCGTTTGCCTCCATACCACCATGTCTACGAGGACAAGCGTATTTTGTTGCTGGTTTACCTCGCTTGCGCTCACACAACTTTTAGCCCCGGTGCGATTAATTATAACAAGATAAATTCGACGGGGACTTTATCAACTCGACCTTTCATGGATAGCTATACTATAGGATCTTTCTCAACTCGCTGCGTATTAAGTGAGTCTATGTATCAATTTAGTACAGTTCGAACGTTGTCTTTGACCTCTGCACAATCAGTGCTTGGCAGGAATTAAACCATTCCTTGCGCAACCTCGGAACGGCGTCTTGACTAACTATCAAAGCCCTGTTAAATTACGGCAAACGAGGCAGTGTTCGTCCTTAGGGCCTAAAAGCGGTTTTTCGGGAGGCTGAGGGCCTAAAATTTAGGGTCACTTTAGGATCTTGGAAAAAAATATCCCACGCCCTTATAGGGCCGTCCTGAACGCGGTATTCCCCAAGGTATTCTGGAGAAAAAATACAAAATATGGTAGGTACTTCTTATCGGTCTCTATTTTTTTCACCCATCGTCCAAATTATTGTCGAGGCTCCACAGTGCTCCACCAACACTTAATCTTTGACTCCCAAAGATCACTACAAGCCTCACAAGCCAGTAGAAAGCGGTGGTTGGATCAAGGTTCGAGTGTATCATTTGCGGGAGTCTTGGGGCATGGTAGTCAAACAAGTAAAAAAAAAAGGCCGGGGCACGTGGAATTTTAGGGCCTCCAGGTTCTGGCGAAAAACTTAGGGCAGAGCTTAGGGCCCTCGGAGGGCCCTAAAATTTTTAGGGCCTCGGGCCTCGGGCGAACACTGAAACAAGGTGTTTGTAATGACTTTCTTCAGATCTACAGATTTATCTCCGGTTTCATGTCCGCCAGGATTATATATCATCGGGCTCACAGTGACCGAGGCAACTCTACTTTTTGGTGGCATTCGAGAGCCTTCTAAAAAAACCCCCAACCTCGACAAAGATGCTCGACAACCGGTTTGGCTTTAATTATAAGTCGGGGTTCGGTCTTTACATTTTACAGTTTCAAGCCGCAATCGAATTTAAAGTACTTTCTGCCGCCCCCGCCATATTTGAAACTTTCCGGCAAAGCGAGACTTGCGAAAGACTCCCATGCTCAGGCCGGTTCAACCCGAAGATCTTATCTAATCCGGTTATAAAGCCCGCCCACACCCGTGATCTCAGGCTTGCTCATTCGTCTCTCACTACGACTTTGACTACGATGGCACCATCTATCAAAGTTGGCGACACCATTCCCAAAGGCGAATTTGGCTACATTCCTTGGGCTCCCGAGCTCGAGGATAAGGTCGGTACCCTGCTGATACAGAGCGCGACTATCAACTAACTGTCTGATCGATCGATATCCTAGTTTGCTTGCGGCATTCGTGAGTGCAAAGTGTAGAGTACTATGGCGAGGTGCTCACACGCAGTATCATTATCAGCCAGTAAGCTCAGCACAGACTCCTGGAAGGGCAAAAAAGTTGTTCTCTTCGCCGTTCCTGGTGCCTTTACTGTGAGTGCCGCTGAAGCCGACGGCGGCTGCCAAATATCTCATTTGCCTGGATGCAATTATCCCTGATGTACAGCCGACTTGCCATACCAACCATCTGCCTCCCTACCTTCAGAAGTACGACGAATTCAAGGCCAAAGGCGTCGACGTTATCGCCGTCGTCGCGGCGAATGACCTCTTTGTCATGAGTGGATGGGGCCGCTTCGAGGGCCTCCAGGACAAGGTAGGGCTTCGAACATCATACCAGCTTGTGCTCGAATCCGAAACGTGCTGTTCTCTCCCACTTGTCGCTAGATTTTGACTCTCTCGGATGCCGACGCCAAATGGTCCGCGGGACTCGATCTGGCTCTGGATTTAACTGAAAGGGGCATGGGGATGCGCACCGCGAGGTACGCCTTGATAATCGACGACCTTGTCGTCAAATACGTCGAGGTGAGCTTCTATCCCCTGTGATTGTGGCTTGAGACGAATATACTAATGTAATCTCATCAGGTCGAGCCCGGTCCAGGAGTCACCGTGTCCGGCGCCGAGCAAGTTCTCGCCCGTCTATAGGCAACTGGCCCCGAGAATACTGTCAGAGATCGCAGTAGCATGAAGTGTCGCGATGTCGAGAAGTAAGATTGATGTGGTTAGGTATAAATAAATCAAGTGTATGTTGTACAAAGCTTGCGTGTGTGCAAGAAGTGAGTAAGGGATGATATGAAACACAGAAGCTCGAGCACTAGAGATCTAAGCCCAAGGATTATCCTCAGGATCACTGGGAGGTATTCTCGCATGCAACGGGGGTGTCCGCGCTCTCGCGACAACCGCTTCCAGCTCCTGCTCTGGGAGTTCGACGAGATCCTCCTCCGAATCGCTCTGAATCGCCCCCAACACTTCCTCCCCTCTCTCTACCCGTCCCGCCCACCCCGTTCCTCGGAATCACTCCGCTCCACAACCTCCACCTCTCCTTCGACGACATGCCCCTCGTTGTCTGACTCCACAAAGCCTCGGCGGTACACCTTCTTCAGCGCTGATCCCTGGATCGCCGGCTCACCCTTCCGGCGCTCTTGCATGCGCTTCTCCTGCGCCGCTTCCGGATCCTCGACAACCAGATCTACCGCATCAGGTGGCAGGACCGAGTTACGTCGCGATGTGCTCGGGGTCGGCGGCGATCGCACGCCCCCAGAGCCCGCACCAGGACTGCTGGGCGTCGACGAGGAGGCAAAGAACGAGTCGCCCCTGCTCTGCACTTTGCGGACGTGGGGCATATGTGCCTTTGATTGCGAAGCATCGGAAGTCGTGCGCGAGAGCTGAGGCGAAGGGCCCGTCTTCTTCGTCCACTTGAGCTTGACGTCCGTCCCATCCCCAGCCGACGGGCCCTCGTTAAAGTCGATGAGCCGGTCGCCGTTCGGGAAGTCGGGTGTGAGTGCCGACGTCGACGCGTTGGGGCGCGAGACCGTCTGCCCCACGGCGCCATATCCCTCCCACCGAGGGCGCTCCCGCGCCTCCAGCACTTGGTGTCCCTTCGAGCCGCGGATGGGGGAGAACCAGGCGCTCCGCTCATCCCTCAACACGCGCTCCTCTTCATCCCACATCTCCGTCCTTGCCTGCTCCGAGCTCACGTCCACGCATGGGTAATTGTAGTCCCCAAACATGAACTGCCGACTATGCGCAAACAGCTCCTCGTCCCCCAGCTCCTCTACGTCCCCAAACGGCAGATCGTACCCGTCCCAGTCGTCTTCCGCCAGCGGGTCCTCGTAGATATTCGACTCCTGCCACCCCCGCGCCTCGGCCTCCACGAGGTCGGGTGCCAGGTGTACCACGTCCGCGGCCTGCTCCGCCATCAGCGGCGCATGGAAGTCGTCCAGAGTCTCCGTGTGCCCCAGCGCCTCGACCGCGCGGTCACCCACGCGCCGCCCGCCGCCGCCCCCGACGTGCGTGCGCGCCGCGGGCTGTGGGAGCCAGTACTTGTGCTTCCCGCCCTGGGTGTAACGCAGGCCCGCGCGGATGCGGCGCGTGCGGCCGTCGCCTTGGTGCATGTACCCCTCGCTCGGCTCGAACGCGCGGTAATCCATGCCCTCGCCGCGCAGCGTCGCGCGGCTGTCGGCGATGACGTCCGCGAGCCCGAAGGCGTCGCGCAGCGCGTAGTACATGGGCATGCGCGCGACGTACATGGTGTGCGGGTCGATAAAGTCGGTGTAGGCGAAGGCGTAGAGGTGCGCGATGGCGAAGAGGGGCATCTCGAGGCAGATGAGGGTGTCAGTGAGCGCGATCGCGATCTTGTCTTGGTCCTCGTCGCGTGTGTAGGGCCCGAGATGGGTGATGACGCCGGCAGAGACGAGGATGGAGATGAAGAGCGCCTGCCAGAAGGAGAAGAAAAGGATGCCTTTCACGCAGAGGAACTTAGGGACTGGTCTGCGACGAGTCATTAGCTTTCATAGGTGTATAGACGCTCCAAGGACTTACCGGAAAGGTTTCAGGTCGTCGTTGACGCACATCCAAAAGACTGCTAGGCAGTAGAGACTGAGAAAGATGCTGATATTGTACACAACGCTGACGTAGAGATATCCCGAGTTTGCGCGAAGGGTACCCTCGTTGTATACACCGAAAGATTTGAGGATGAGAGTCGCCACTGCGAGGACAGGTTTGACCTGGACGTATTCTGCACGAAATGATTGTTAATGGCCGCCCTTATCGAATGAGGAGAACCTACGCAGAATCCCGCGTTTCAGGAAAGAAACATATATGGGTCGCTGACATCGATCTCCCGCTTGAAGAGGCTAACGGGGAACACTGGGTCCTTGGGCGGACGACCATGGAGCATGATAAGGAGGGATCGTTCGCCGCCCAGATAGGACAAAAGCAGAACGAAGAAGCAATAGATAACAAAAGCCTGAAGAGTAGTGTGAATGCCTTGGGGAATACGAAGGATAAGAGCCGAACCTCGTAGATGTCCCGAATTGCATCAATGAAGAACGCAGCTACACGACGTCAGTCACGACTTCGCATCCAATCCGAGGACAGACCTTCGAGCGAAAACAGCGATATCAGGGAGGAGACAGCGTAAATGGGGACCATGAGCATAATTCGTACAACCATCCTGCAGGTACATGAATAATATAATATTTATATAAAAAGATAATGCACGTACCGCTGCAAGGCCGGTTTACGGTAGTTCTTGAGCTGAAGATATATGGACATGCCTGACACTACGACCGCGACTAGTGTGCATAATCCCGAGACAGTGAGGACCGACGTGGGCAACTTCGCGCCTGCGCCGCCGAGGACAAGCATGACGTCGTGGCTTCTGGACATAGGCTTTGCAACTTTTGAGTGGCTGAGGCCTTAATATACGCCCAATGAGCGCCACTCAAGGGTTCTGAAAAGGTGGGAGATGCTGCGCAGACTGCGCTCCAGACTGCGTAACGCAGAAATTGGTGATCCGGATGGCTTTGACGCGAGGTTCGAGCACCGGACAGACAGGTCGAATTGGACTGTATCCCACCAATTAAGGGCCGGGATATTCGCGCGTCACCCAGTAACAAAACAACAGAAACGCAGGAGCGAACGTAGAGAGGCTGTCGCCGCGCGTACGCAGCAGAGCGTGGATTGCCGCGTCATAGGCGTCCGAAACAAGCAGAGCCAAACACAGGCTTTCCTTCTCCAATTCTATGTCCCTTTTGTCTTTCAAGTTGTCTTGGCTTTTTGGTGCCTATTGAGCTGCGGTTGAAGCTATCCTGCGTTCTATGAAGACTGTCGCACTCTGAGGGCCACTATTTGCGTCCTGTCCTTGGACTCTTGGAGAATCGCAATCGGGGCAGGCTATGCAGGGCTATACGTAGCTCGGAGTATTCGACGGACGACTTGATTTCTGTTGGATAACAGGCAAAGCGAATTTCTCAGCGGGGCACGCCCTCTGCTTTGAGTCATGATGCCACAATGGAGAAGATTGACGGCGTGCTGAGACCTGACTCGGAATCGCTCCAGTAGGGTCTCCTATGCGCGGCGGGTGGCTGAGCTTTGATTGCGCACCCATGTCCTTTCCCTGTTTTATAATTTCTCGAACCTTTCTGTTCAATATAGAAGCTCCAGCCACTCCACCAACTGTCACTCCGAGTATTTTTCACGGACTCTATTGCAATATTATTGAGATACCGACTCGGAGTCTCACCTGCTCAGCTGACTACTTCATACTACTTTTAGGTCGAAACTATTCGCGGAAAAGGCACCAATGTCGTAATATAAGTAAACGTACTGTCGGAGCCGCTTGCTCCCCCATACCACCATCTCCACCGATTTCAAGTCCTCATGAAGTACCCCGGGCTGCGCCGGCTACCGCATTCACTCACTCAACATCCTTGTAGGCTGGAATTCGACCCTTTCACGGCCCCGCCAAACTCTAAGTGGGTGCCACCTACTTGGTAATATAATGTTAGCGTCTGCAACCGATGTTCCAACTCACTTCCGCAGGGTCACAAACTCCAGACATCGACGATATGTCGCTTAAAATGATGCCTGTTCATATACTCACCAAGTATTAGCGCCCCGACCTCCAACGGACTCGCGATTCTTGGGACCCGCTTGACCCCCGCTTTCGCGGTATCGACTTGGTGGGATGGTTTCTCTTGACCTGCATCGAGATCTTTCGTTCACCAACACCGAATTTAGAAAAAAACAGACCCTCGTCTGAAGATCCCCAGTATTGAAATAAAAACGATGGAAAACATCCCCCTATCGCATTTGTACGCCTTGATATTAATTTCTCAGTCCTGTTATATGACCACATGGAATAAGACCGACGTCAATATCCTCGACTCGACAGGCGCACCGCCCTACGTCGGTGACGTGCTAGTCCAAGGGCAAAGAATAAGCAAAGTCGGCGGTAAACTAACTGCAAAAGACCTGGAAGGCGCCCGCGTCTTTGAAGGCAAGGGCCGCACATTGATGAGCGGCATGGGTGTGTCTTCTCTTACTTACTGAAACCTCGACAAAGCGGCATTCTGAGAGCAAATATCCACAGTTGACGCCCATACTCACTTCAGCTGGGTGAGATGATGCAATATCACCTTATACATACTCGCTCGCTTCGTCGAACTGACTCCACTGATATCAAGACCAATACCGCTTCTCTGGAGGGTCTGGCGGACATGCCGATTGAAGAGCACACGCTCTTCTCCGCCAAAAGCGCCAAAACGTTCCTGGATTGCGGTTATA